>BDDC01000225.1:55201-73829 GCA_001662425.1 Chlamydomonas sphaeroides | reverse complement strand
CAAGGAAGGGCCCCCCCCCCCCCCCCCCGTCTGCTGGGGCACAGCCCGGGGGCGCCTGGGCTAGGGCTCGCTTTGGGGATCGATCGCGCGGTGGGCGTGTTGCGCCGAAAATCCCAGCTCGGCTTGGGCATGGGCGGGTGCGCCGTCCCTCCCCAGCCCCCTTCCTCCGTGCCTCCACCTTTCCCCGCAACACCAAACACCAGGGCGCCTACCTGCCGGAGCAGCTGCTGGCGGGCGAGCTGGCGGCGTGGGTGGCTCGGCAGGGGCTGAGCGAGGCCCAGACCAACACAACCGTGGCGCGCATGCTGGTGGGCGGGCAGCGCTCGGTGGCCGTACAGGTACGGTGCGATGCGGTACGGCAAGTACAGTACGCGCTGTCGTGACAGCTGCACGCGACGACTGCCGATGGCGCCATGCCCGACCTTGCTCGTGACCCCTGGCCGGGCGGAGGAGGTTGGGGTACAGTACGTACAGCAGCTGGCGTGGCGCGTGGCCTTACCTGCCGTACGGTGGTGCCGTGCCGTGCCGTACTGCAGGACTGGATGCGGGTGGTGTCCGAGTCCACCTCACTGTCGCTGCTGTGCCCGGCCTACGACCCGGCGCTGGCTCTGCAGCAGCAGCAGCGCATGAGCGCCGAGGGTGGGTGGCGCTGCGCTGACGCGCGTGGATGCGTGGGCGCGTGGGTGTGGGTATGGGTGCTGCTGTAACGCGCCAGCTGTGTGGGTGGTCGGTGCTCGCCAGGCCTACTGAGGCATCTGGTCGGGGCGCTGCACGGAAGGTTTCACAAGGGATCTGGGGGATGCTGCGCTGATCGCGGCAACATGCTGCTGTGTCCCATGGTGCCATGGAGGATGGCGTAATGGTTGGAAGCGGTCTGGGCCTCGTGGAGCAGACGCCTCTGGCTGCACCGGCCGCGTCTGTCGCGCTGCTTGCGGCGGCACGGCCAACGACCAACTTGTACATGCCGCCGCACGCCCCGCGCGCGCAGGCTGCTACTGCAACGCGACGCGCGGCGCCGCCACGTTCCGCTGCCCCGCGGGCTACCGCTGCAGCGCCGACGCGTACCGCGGGCTGGAGAGCGACGCGCCGTGGGCGCCCACGGGCGCGCTGCTGCAGGCGCTGTGCGTGGCTTGCAGCCCCGGCCAGTTCTGCCCCGAGGGCACCTCGCTGCCGGTGCGTGCGGCATTGTGTGTGGAGGCCGGACACGTGTGTTTGGTTTTGAGTCAAGTAGTAACGCCGTGTGTGGGGGCCGGGCAGGGCTGCCGCCTCTGCGCATCGGTCGGGGCTGCCGGCGGGCGCCGCATGCCGCTTACCGACACCGACGGCGGCTCGAGCAGCGCACGCGTTCCTTGGGCTGGCCGTTCCGTGGCTGCATCATCCGTACCGCCGCACCGTGCTGCCGTACAGGACGAGTCTGACGTGGCGGAGCTGGACTGCCCAGCGGGCTACCTGTGCCCCACGCCCGCGACGCGCCGCGAGTGCCCGGCGGGCTCGTTCTGCGGCGCCCGCTCCACGGAGGCCATCAGCTGCAACTACGAGCGGCTGCTCAAGACGTGAGGCTGGGCTGGGCCCTTTGCTGGGATGGAGCTGTGGGATAGAACTCGTACGGGGGCAGTTGAAGGGCGCGTGGGGCTGCGGGCATTGGGTGGGCAGCATGGGGTTGGGCAGGCTCGTGAGGGGAACAGCACCTGCGGGGAGGACAGCTGGCATCTCCTTTGCCGGTACGGATGCGTGCCTCGCTGCTGACGGGTTGCTCGGCTGCCGTACGGCGCGTCGCAATCGGCGCGGCACAGGGAGCCCTACAAGAAGCTGCCGATGCAGCCGGAGAGCGTCATCACGCGACTACGTGACAAGCGCGACCCCATGCGCGGCAACTACTGCCCCCGCATGGCGGACAAGCCGTACGAGGTCTGCAGGTGCGTACGACAGACACATACGAGGTTCTGATTCAGACTTCATCGCGCTCCTGGCGCTTGCTGTCGGTTCGCTTCGCTGGAATGGGCCCACTCCAGCACAGCGCACGAGCCCTGGCTGGCACGAACCCCTGCCATTTTCCCCTCCCCCTCCCCCTCCCCCAGCCCCGGGTACTACTGCCCCGACGTGTCCACCAAGCTGCTCTGCCCCAAGGGCCACTACTGCAAGGCGCAGAGCACCAAGCCCTGGAAGTGCGCGCTGCTGACGCGCTGCCCCCCGGGCACCGAGGTGCCCAAGCTGTCGTTCATGGCCTTTGTGATCGCCGGCATCGTGGTGCGGTCCGTCGGGCGAGGGGCCGGTCCGTTGGGCTTGTGCATGCAGCTCTTGCGTGCATAGGTTGGGCGCTGAGCGCTTGGGCACATGGGTTCAGAGGAACCCGGTCATCGGCTGCGTGTTCTGGCACAGGCCGTCGGGCGGGTGGCTTGGCTCAGCCCCAATCGCCAGACCTTGGCCCGGCCCTGGATGACGCTGACCTTCGCATGGACATGGCATCAACGTACACCACGTCACAGCGCATCCCTGACCCGGGTGCCGTGCCCGGTGCCTGTTGCGCATCGCTGCCCTGCTCCCTCACGCTCACGCAGATTGTGGCCATCCCGCTGCTACTGCTGGTGTGCTGGCTGGTGGACAAGTCGGTCATCCTGGACAAGGAGAGCGATGAGGAGATCCACACCGCCTACGACAGGAAGCACGCCGCCAAGACGCTCACCATGAAGTTCGTCAGTGAGTCGTGCCGGGGGTTCAGTTTTTTTAATTGTTTAGGTTTCAGGGTTTTGCGTGTGTCCACCAGCAGCTCCATCGCCCCCGCTGTCCCGACGCCGCCTGCTGCCCGCACCCCCGTCGCTCTCCGCCGCCCGTGCCCCGCTCCCCGCTCCCCACCTCCCTAGCCCTGCTGCATTGTCACGTGTGTCTCCACAGCTCCACCTCGCGATGCCGCCTGACGCGCCGCCACCTTGCGCCGCAGCCTAACGCGCCGCCGCCTCACGCGCCGCCGCCTCGCCCCACCCGCGCAGACAAGACCTTCAATCGCAGCCACGGCGCCGACATCCGCGACAAGGGTGCCTACCAGATCACGCCCGAGATCAAGCTCGAGTGCTTGAATGTGGGCCTGGAGATCCGGCTGCGCTCCGGCGAGCGGAAGACGGTGCTGGCCTCCGTGAGCGGCTGCTTCCAGCCGCGCCGCCTTAATGTGATCATGGGACCCTCGGGCTGCGGCAAGACCACCTTCCTCAACCTGCTCGCCGGCAAGGTGCGCACGCAGCCGTGGGCGCCCAAGCTGCTACGCGCTCGTGCCGGGCTCTGGCACTGCAGCAGCTGCCTGCCGGCTTGCCGGAGCCGGCGCGGCGCTCAAGGGCCCATGTGCGCCTTGCCCTCCCTCGCCCCCTGGCGCCACGCCAGATCTCCGCCAGCGCGGGCCCCACCCAGGGCAAGGTGTACATCAACGGCATCGACATGCCCTTCTCCGCCATCAAGAACGCCACAGGCTACGTCCCGCAGGTGCGCTGCGCAGCACCGTGCGCCGCCGCGACTCTGCACATGATGCGAGCGGGCCACCACCCCAGCCGCCTCACGCGCTGCTGTGTGCCGTACCGACGCCTGCTGCATCCGTACTGTACGGCACGCAGGACGACATCGTGCACGAGGACCTGACGGTGTGGGAGAACCTGCGCTACAGCTCGCGGCTGCGGCTGCCTGCGGCCACGAGCCGCGAGAAGCGGCGGCAGATCGTGGCGGAGGTGATCGTGCTGCTGGGCATGAAGGACGTTATGAACTACCGGGTGAGCAGACGTCCCAACGTATCTGGCGTTGCCGTGGGTAGCACAGTACGTTCTTGGGCTCGCGCCGTAACAGCGCCGCACCGTAACAGCTACGGCACCTCAGTGCCGATGCGCTGATACCGGTGGGTGTGCCTGTTCCTCTGCAGGTGGGTAGCGTGGAGAAGCGCGGCATCAGCGGCGGCCAGCGCAAGCGCGTCAACATCGGCCTGGAGCTGGTCGCCCAGCCCAGCCTGCTGTTCCTTGACGAGCCCACATCCGGGCTGGACAGCACCTCCTCCCACGACCTGCTGCTGTGAGTAATGCTGTCGCACAGCTCCTTGTCGTATTGTACTGCGTGCAGCGCGACAGCGCGTGGGCGGTGTGCGGCAGCGCGCGGGGCTGCCGGGCCGGGCTGAGTGCGTGTCGTGAAGCCGGCCCCACCCCGGCCCCGGATGCGCGTCGCAGGTCGCTGATCGACATCACCAACAAGGGCATGAACGTGGTGGCTGTCATCCACCAGCCGCGCTTCTCCAGCTTCCTGCTTTGCGACCAGGTGAGGCTGGGCGTGCGCGTGCGCCCGTGTGTGTGTGTGTGTTCAGAAATATTCACATAAAACGGAACGTATACATAACGCCCTGGGGGATGGCGCGACGGCCGTGCGCAGAGGGAATGCAGTTGTTAGGTAGGCCAGTGCGAAAGCGAAGCCCATGCGCCACCCGTGAGGAACCCGACTGTGTGCGTGGTGTGTGCTCGTCAGCGGCACCAGCGGCAGTACCAGCAGCGCAGCCGATCTCACAGGCTCACAGCGTGCGTCCACGGCCCTGACGCGACGCGTGCCCTGTCCCATGCTCACGCGCCATGCTATGCCTGCAGGTGTTGCTGCTGGGCACGGGCGGTGTGACGGTGTTCATGGGCCACCCCTCGGCCAGCGTCTACTACTTCACGCAGTACCTCGGCTACAAGTGAGGCCCGCGCGCGGGGGCTGGCTGACGTGTGGTGCGCACACGTCATCGACGCCACCGCCGCTGTGCGCTGTGTGTGGGCGTGGGGCATGTCTGACGCCCTCCCCTCCTTCCTGCCGCCCTCCTCCTGGCCTTTGCGCCCGCCCGCCCGCCCGCCCGCAGCTTCCCGCAGTCCGAGAGCCCCGTGGACGTGCTCATGGACGCCATCGCCGGCCGCATGACGTGCCAGGGCGAGAAAGAGTGAGTGACGTGCAAGGGCGAGAAAGAGTGAGCAGCTGGCGGTGGTTGGGGTGTGGCGGGGTGTGGGCTGATGAGCCTTGCTGCTGGGGACAGGGCCGGCGTCTGGCTCTCAGCTGGGCGCGTGGCACACCAAGGAGCACACAAGGACCCCCTCTAACCCCGGTTGAAACCTTAAGTCCCTTCTGGCCTGCACCCTGTCGCGTGTTGTGTGTTATGTTGTGTAATGGTGCGTCAGGCCTAGGCCCTGCTCCGAGCTGGCTAGCCGCTGGAAGGAGGGCGGCGAGGCGTGGCTGGAGCTGCTGCTGCTGAAGAACCCGGTGCTGCGCGCCCGCGTCAACGACGTGGACCCCGCCACCTTCACCTTCATTGAAGGCCTGATCCACGACCTGGATCCAGATGACGTCGGCCTCAACTGCGCCATGGTGAGTTGGATCTGGATGTTGGATCTGGGGCAATGTCTGGCGCCGGGCCTGTCGAGGGCTTCAGGACTGCGGGCGTGTGATGGATCTTATGGATCTGGATCGCGTGCCGCGCAGGTGGTGGAGCTGTTCCGGCGGATGGATGCGGAGATCTCGGTGGCCGACGCGATCCAGATCCTCAAGAAGGCACAGGCCTCGCGCCCCGCCTCGCGCGGCGGCCGCCCCGCCTCGGCGCGCAGCGGCGCCTCGGGCGGCGACGATGGCTCAGGTGCGGCGCGCTGGGGCTGTCCTCGCCATGCTCCACCCGGTGGCGCCCCGCCCCGCCCCTGCCTCCCGCCCGCCCCTGCCTCGCGCCCGCCCCCGCTCTCCTCGTCATGTGCCATGCTGCCAAGCACAGCCCTCCCCCTCCCCCAGGCCTCACCATCTCTCGCGACCACCTGCTGGAGCTGCTGGGCCAGGTGCGCCACGAGGAGGAGGAGCGCAAGCGCGAGAAGGCGGCCATGTTCTACGCCTCCCAGTTCAAGCTGCCGGACCTGCCCGAGATCGAGGCATACAGGTGGGGGCTCGGGGGAGACTAGGACAAGACCACACGCGACCGCTGGATGTGCGACGCGGCAGAGCACACGCAGAGCAAAGACGCCGTGTGCTGCGCGTGCTGCTGCACCTACTAAGGGGCTGCGTTGGGGCAGCATACGGTGGTTGTAGGACCGGCTCCTAACCCCCAGACAACGAACCGGAGCCTGGGCGGAGCACTCACGAACCCATGCCGCGGGCGGTGTTCACAGGCGCGAGGTGGCAAGGCACCAAGGCGGCGGCGCCTCCTCCAAGGGCGGCGGCGCCTCCTCCAAGGGCGGCGACCTGCACGGCGAGCTGCAGCGCACGCTGTCTGCCGGCGGCAGCGACGACGATGACGACGGCGTCGACGGCGCCTTGATGGACACCGCCAGCTACTCGCCGCATCGCAGCCCTCACCGGCCCAGCCACGGCCACGGCGGGCCACTGTCGGAGGCGGCGAGCCTGCGGCGCGGCACGCTGGCGCCACGCGGGCTTCGTGGCCGATCGGGAGATGGCGGGCGGACGGTGCGGGCGCGTGCGCTGCCGCCGAACCTGGCTGGCGGCGGCAGCGTGACTGCGAGCCAGGTGGGCGCCGGCACCACAGACGACAGCGAGGGCGGAGAAGCGGTGGACCTGTCGGCGTACGCGGCGAGCAAGCGGCGGCGGCAGGAGGTGCCGGAGCAGGAGCGGGCGCGGCGGTCGGCGCGGGCCGAGGGCGGCAGCGATGAGGGCGAGGAGGGCAGCGACGGGGAGGGCTACGAGGAGGGGGAGGGCTGGGAGGAGGAGCGGGCGCCCGGAGGCGGCCGCAAACCGGCGCTCAGCTTTGCGCGCAGCAGCGCGAGCGGCCCCGGCTTCGCTGCGCACCGCGGCTTCAGCGCCCCAGAGGTATTGCCGGGCCTGGTGGCGACCAGCCTGGCGGCCATGAAGGCCCTGTCGCAGGCGGAGGTGCCGCTGCCGTCGCTGCCGCGCCGCGTGACGGCGGACGCACTGGCGGCGGTGCCGCTGCGGCGGCTGCCGTCGTCGCCGCGCGGGCCGCCGCCGAGCCGCTCGGACCGGCGCAGCACGACGTTTGCGGCCATCGCGGCGTACGTCAACACGTACAACGAGCTGGCGGAGGCGGGCGAGCTGACGTCGTCGGTGTCGCTGTCGATTGCGGAGGCGGAGGGCGGCGTCGACGGCGCCGTCGGTGGTCGCGCCTCGGAGCGCGGCAGCGCCGCCAGCGGCGCCGACCGGTGTAGCGGCCGTAGTCGCGGTAGCCGGCCGTCGTCGCGGCAGCAGCGGTCGGCGGCCGCAGGGACGGCAACGCGGCTCAGCGCGCGCGCTGCGGCGGCGGCGGGCGCCGCCGCGCGCGCCAGCGGTGCGGCGATGGGTGAGGGGGACATGTGGCTCGGCGGCGCCACCGGCGCGCCGGTGCCTGCCGGGCCGCTCACGCCCGCCAACCTGCCGTACGCCGACGGCGACGGCAGTACGGATGATGATGAGTACGGCGCGGCGGCGGCCGTGCCGCCGCTGTTCCAGCAGCTGCTCCAGGCGGGCCGCGGCCCGGCGGGGCCGGTGGCGGAGGCGGACGAGCGCGGAGAGACGGCGGCGCCGGAGGGCCGGGCGCCGGCGGCGGCGACGGCATCCGGCCGTGACCTACGGGTCATCGTCCGGCCGGACTCGTTTGCCAGCGTCGCTGGCACCACCGGCGCGCCGGCGGACGTTCGCGACGATGCATCCGTCGTGTCAATGGGTACCTCGGCCAACGGCGGCGCCTCGGCTGACGGCAGCCCCATCCGGCCACTCGCGGCCCCGGGCGCCGACGGCGCCGCCGGCGGCGGCGATGCCGCCGCCGCTGGCGCCGAGCCCAAAGCTGCCGCGCCGGTGACGGCGGCGGCAGTGCCCGTGAGCCCGACTAGCGAGCCCTTCATCCCACGTGGGCCGTTCCCAATCCACGCGAGGTCGTTCCCCGCCGCCGGCTCCCTCGGCATGCAACGGCCGGCTGCAGGCCTGGGCGGCGCCGCCGCCGCGTCCATGCCCCGCGGCCGCGCCGGCACGCGACTCGCCAATGTCACGACCGCCGCCGACGCCGATGGCGTCGCCGCGGCGGCCGACGGCGCTGCCGCGGCCGCACCCATCTCCTCGGGCGCGGCGCAGCGGTCCTACGCGCAGTCCTCTTCGTTGCGCAACACCGGCGGCGGCGACGCCGACGCCGACGGCGGCATGCCATGGATGCCGCCGTCGCCGGGCAGCAGCCCGTCGCGGCGGCTCGGCGACGGCGCGCCGACGGTGATGATCGGCAGCGACGGCGGCAGCGGCATGGACCGCAGCGGCAGCGGGCCGCTCATGTACCAGACGCGCAAGCCCAAGGGTGCCAGCGGCGGCGACGGGCGGCCAAAGAAGCAGCGGCGCGCCAGCATCTCGGGGCCGCCCGGCTACCAAGCCGCACAGGTAACGTCCCCGGTAACGCAAACCGTGTACCCCGGGGAAGCCAATCATGCGTCGAATCATGGCTCCCTGACAGACGCTTGTAGCCGGCAGCCGCGTCTCGTCTCGCGCTCGCTCTCAGCGCATGCTTGCCCTCGCGCCCACAGAGCGGCGGCAGCGGCCACACGGGCAACCCCGGCTCGGGCGCCAACACGCCGCGCAAGGACACGCTGTACGTCAACTCGCTGCTCTCCAACGCGCTGCTGGGCGCCTGGACCATCAACCAGTCCGTCACGGGCCTAGGTACGGCGCCGCTGCTCGGGCAGGCGGGCCGGCCCGCCGGTCGGGTCCGGTCCGGTCCGGCTCGGTCGCTGGCACGCATACCCTGCCGCCCTGTGCCAACACAAATCGCCTGGCCTTCCACCCTGCCCCGCCTCCACCACGTCCCCAGGCATGGGCCGCATGGGTTCGGTCACCGGCGCGGCAGGTGAGGGACCCAGCGCCGTGCCGGTGCCGCTGTGGGGCTGACGAGCCTAGCCCCTGAGCCAGCCGCCGAGCCCCTTTCTGGCCACCGCGAAGTCACACACATGGACACGGCACACACACCCTGACGTGCCGCCCGCAACCCCTCCGGCCCCTTCCCATCCGCCAGCTGGCCGCATGTACGCCTCCGTCACCGCCGGCCACCGCCACATCATGGCCCAGGCTCGGCACATGTCTCGTGCGCTGCAAGCCACGAGCACCAACGTTGGCGGGGCAAGCACCAACGGCGACCCCTCGGTCGCGCGCGGCGGCGCGGCCGGCGGCGCCGCCGGCGGCGCCAGCACGCCCGGTGGCTCGGGGACGCCGCTGGCGATTGCCGTGGGCGGCGGCGGCAGCGCGGCGGGCACGCCTGGCGGCCGGGGCGACCGCAGCACTCGCTCGCACGCGTCCATGTCGCCGCGCGGCCAGGGTCACGCGTCCATGCGTTCCAAGGGCCTCGTGAGTGGCTGGGAGACGAGGAGGCGCGAGCGAGCTCGTTCGGCACGGCACTGCAGCGCCGCACTGCCACTGTCTGTCACACATGACGAATGACAGCCGTTGTACCTATCATTAAGCGGGCGCTGGCCGATGTGCGTTTGTACGGCGCTGTACGGCGGTCCCGCAGGCCCCCTCGAGCGGCGGCGCGGGGCTGATGGAGGGCGGCGCGCTGGGCACCAAGTTTGACCTGGACCTGGAGAACGACCTGGAGCGGCGCAAGCCGCACGGCTTCATCTTCCAGGTGCGGCACTCGAAGGGTCGCGAGCGGCTCGGCTGCCGGCCCCTCCCTGCACGCGCACTGCCTACACACGACACAACCGCACACACGGTCGTCCGTGTCCGTGACGCAGCTGCTGCAGTCATGCGCAGCTGCTGCGGGCCAGGCTTCTCCCAGGGTAGTCCCCGAGCCTCGCTCTCCCCGCCGCACAACACCGTGGCCTGATACCCTCCAACCCGCCCGCCCTCCTGGCGCCACTCCGCAGCTGGGGTTCCTCCTGCGCCGCGGCCTCGTCAAGTACATCCGCAGCTTCTGGCCCATGCGTGTGCTGGACACCATCCTGCAGCTGGCGGCCGCATTTATCATCGGCGCAGTGCACGGTGAGCCGAACCGCGGCCAGCAGCAGCGTGGTGTAGGTGGCATGCCTACTTTGGCCGGGGGTTCGGGGAGCCGGCCGGCCTGCCAGCGCCACCGATCCGATGCGAGTCCGCCTCGCGGGACGGCCGGGTGTGTCAAATAAGAAGTCAAGTAAACACGCCCCGCGCGGCACGCCCTGGTGTGTGTGAGAGGGACTGACAGCTGGCCTGCGTGCCCCTCCTGCGCTCGGCCCCTGTGCAGGCACGGGCTGGGGCCTGACCAGCGTGCCCAGCAACGCGGTCATGTGCATGGTGTGCCTGGGCGTGCTGTCCACGGTCTCGCACCTGCGCACCTTCAGCCAGAACAGGTGCGCGCGCGCCGGCCTTCGCTCCTCGAGAAAGACAACTGCTGCTGCTTTGGTGCATGAGAGCGGGCCCGCGTGCCGCCCTCGGTCCTGCACGCCTGGCTGTCGCCGGCCTCCAAGCCCGGGGGCGGCTTACCTGCACCACGCGCCGCGGGCGCTTTATGCACCTCGACCCCTGCGCCTCCCCCGATCGCGCCGCTTCACCTTCTCTCGGTCCCCTTCCGTCTTCCGCCGCGCAGGGTGCTGCTGTGGCGCGAGATCGGCAGCGGCATGTCGCTGCCGGCGCTGTTCATGAGCCAAAACATGATCGACCTGCTGTGGGTGTTTGCAGCGCCCGCGCTCAGCCTGGGCGCCTACTACTACCTCACGCTGCCGCGCATGCCCTTCAACGAGCTCTACGTTGTGGGCCTCTTTGTAAGTGCTGCTGCGACGAGCTAGTGGACGAACTTGTCGCCGGGTGCGGAGCGGGTCAGACCGCTGAAGGATGCGTAGCCCGTGGCGCAGCCTTACAGCAGCTGCGCGCGGTTGCAACGATCATGCATTTTTTTGTTAAGCCCCATGACGAAACCCGAGGACATTCCTATCATGACTTGTATCAACCCTGCTATCGTGCGGACCGCAGGTGTGCTGGTGGACGAGTGGCATGGCCTACCTTGTGGCCTCGCTGCTGCCGCCCAGCAACGTGCTCATGGCGGGTGTGTTCATCTCCCTCATCTTCGGCGCCTTCCTGCACGGCCTGTCGCCCAGCATCGCCGAGGTGCGCGGCACCTTCCTGGAGGGCGTGCTGGGGCTGTCGTACAACCGCTGGGCCATGGAGGTCGTGTCGATCAACGAGATGCACTACTACCAGGTAAGCGAGCGTGTGTCTGTGTACGGCGGGCGCGTGGGTACGGCGCAGCAGGGGCAGCCTCGGCTGTGTGAGGCCCCCGCCGAGAGCATCCCAGGGTGCTCTGCCTGCTGGCACGCGTCTGGTCCTGTTCTGATCTGTACGGCGGATATGTACGACGGATACGCAGGACGACATGCGCAACACGGTCATGATGCTGGCGCGCGGCATTGGGCTGTGCCGCGTGGACCTGCTGCTGGAGGACGACGGCGACGACAAGCTGAGCGCCAGCGAGGCCGTCAGCTTCCTGCGCCTGCAGGTGCGCCTGCTGCGCCTCCGGGGTCCATGGGACGGCAAGATCGTAACGGTGGCAGGAGCATCCGTGAAGGAGAAGCCGGGCCGCAGCGGGCGTGGGCCAGCCCCTGCGGCTGCCAATTGCCCGGCAGCTGACGCATGCGGGCTCACGTTCCCCCCCATGCTGCTGGCCTCGCTCCTCAGGGCACGTTTGACATTGGCCGCTGCGACGAGCAGCGCAACATCGCGTATGGTGCGCTGGTGGCGCTGGGCGCTGGCTTCCGGGTGCTGGCCTACCTGTTTTTGTGGTACAGCTGCTCGCGTAAGCACTGAGGCAGGAGGGCCGAGGGGAGGAAGCGAGGCCCCATTGGGGGGGTTGTCGAGGAACAAGCAGCGGGGATGGGTCGAGTGTTAGAGCCTGCGCTAGAACCGCCAGGCTGTACAGGTTGTTGCGTGTGTTTGCGGGCCTCGCTCCGAGCGCTGGAGGATCCAGGAAGAAAAGGAGGCTGGGCCCGCTCGGCACACGGGCGCCGGGCCGGCTGCCGTGCGGGCGTTTTGTGGGGGCGCCGAGGGCCGCAGAGGACAGAGAGCATCAGTGAGAGGGAGCGAGGGGCGTAGGCGGTACTCATGCATGGCCGGGCGCCGAGGAGGCGGCCCTGGCACGCAGGGGCGTGGCGGGAGGCGGCGTCGCGCCTGGCTGGCTGCAAGGCATGCTGGGGGCCAGGGGAGGAATGCCGGGTTGTGGGAGGGGCGAAGGTGCAGTGAGAAGGCCGGCGCCGAGGAGTACGGCCTTGCATTGGGCGGTGCCCGGCCGGCGTCGTGATTGAAGCTTTCGCTGCCGCGATGCGGTGGGCGTGCAGGGGCTGGGCCAGGCGCCGAGACGGCAGCCGGCGGGCCCCGTCCGCTGGGCGCTGTGGTAGTGCCGTACAGGGTTTTCTTATTGTCGTACAGGGAGTGCCGTACAGATGGCGGTCTGTGCCGCTGTTGGTAGTTTGCTCATTGGCATCTGCACGCGTCGCGCGGCGGACGCGCATGTGTTTGCATGGGATGCGCAGGTACGAAAAGATGTAGGGCCGGGGCATATGGCTGGAGCAGTTTTGGAGAGTGCAGTTGCGGACGCATTAGCCATGTTGATGTATGCCGCGATGTGGCGGTGTGGCTCTTCGTCATGCCACACATCGGTGCTGTGCGCGATAGGGGGTGGGTGCCTTTGCCGTTTACGACTGGTCGAGCTATGGGAGGCCGCACATCGGCAGTGCGGCGGTGGGGTAGGTGTGCGTAGGCAGGTAGTCCAGGCTTGTGGCCGCGTAGCGCCGGGGAGTAGGAGTCTGCTCCTGATGGCGGCAGCTAGCTGGGGGCGTGCGAATGCGGGCTCGTGGCAAGACCGGAGCCCAGACCACGCCGGGTTGCGCCCTGGACCCAAGGCAATGTAAGCCTCGCGAGCAGACGTGCAGCCTCCTAGCAGGGGCGAGCGTCCCATGCGACCAAAGGAAGCGGAAGTACGCGAAGGCATGCGAGGGGAGGGGGTTGGGCGCCTCGTGACAATGCCCACAAGCCACAACGCCTTCGCCCACGGAGGCTAGGCGTACCTCCGCTCGGCGGGTCACAGGCTACGGCATCGGCTTCATGCTCCTGTCGAATCCCCCATCGACTCCAAGAAGATGATCCCTCCCAATGCACCGTGGACCTCACTGGCAGCGTCAGTCCAAGCAAATCCCCCACCAGGAGCCGAAGCCGCCTGCTGGCAGTAGGCAGTACATTACCGGGGCATGGCAGTACATTACCGGTACCCGCTCAATGAGCTGCCCGCCACCTCCCGACCTAAGCATTGCCCTGCTGCCGTCGCCCTTGCTATGGTCTCCGCATCTTCCAAACCAGCGATCGACTACCCCTGGCATATCGTGTCAAGGTTGCTGCAACGCCTTTGCTTTCCCCTCCCCTCCCCCAATCTTTTCCCCCGGCATTCGTGCCGCTGTCGGAGATGTCCCAGTACGTGTCGATGCTGCGCGGCATGACCAAGGGCCGCGCCCCGTACTCCATGCAGCTGGACCGCTGCGAGGTGGTGCCGCCCAACATCCAGCAGGACATCGTGGCCAAGGCCATGGCCGCCGTTCGACTCGGGCACTCAGGTAGCACAAGGAGGTCGTGTGCCCGAGACCCCTTAAAATAGTTTCAGATACAACCGTATAACGACCGACGGTGTTAGTCTGGCCTGGGTGGCCTCTTTTGGGGGCCGAGCCATGCACCCATGCGCAGCTGGGAGAGGTGTAGAGGCTCCGGGGTGCACAGCCGCACTCCTGTCGTCGGCCTTGTGGCCTGCCTGCCGTCACCTTTCATCCCAGACTACGCAGGAGATATCGATGAATTCACGTTTTCGCAGGTTACAGATACTCCTTTTGTGACTTCGTTCTAGTTTATCATAAACAATGCGTTGCGCAGAGCCCGGTGGCAGTGGGGAGGGTGCACTTGCATCCTCGGAAGGCATCATAGACGGCTCCAGGATTGGTGTCTGTCGCGAATCGGCTGCCGGGACTTGGTACGTCTGCCCTGCGCCCTCCGCACCCCTTCCGCACACGCATACGGGGTCAGCACGGCGCTCCTTGCATATGCGGTGCCGCCCCCGCGCCAGCGCGCCGCTTGCCCATCGCCGCCCACCCGCACCTCGTGCCGCGGCTCCCAACACCATCGCAGCGGCGCCTGCCTCACTTCCCATCCCGACCGTCTAGTTCACGCATGGTGTGTAGCTGTGTACCTGGCCCAGGCCCAGCCACGCCTTGGCCGTGCCACACGTCCTCACCCCGTCAGCACGGCTCCTGGCACCACTCCTTGGTGGCACCACTCCTTCGCAGCTCCATACAGTTCTACGGTGCGCTTGGGCCCCGCTGCATCATCCTTGGGATTTTGGTCGTAGCGTCCATGCCAAGTCCATCGATGCCGACCACAGGCTGGCACCCAGCCCCCTTGGCCTGGTCTTCGCGGACCCCGCCAAAAGCCACACACGCGCACACACACATGCACGCATGCGTTCCGATAGCGATCACACGGCAGCGGCTGCAACCGCCGATATGCCGGAACCGCCCTGTGCGGCAGACACACCCAGCCAGGGTCACCCGGCTGCGGCACACGCCCTGCGCTGCAGGCTGCGCCGGCGTGGGCGTGGGAGCCGCCACGGCGCCTCGG
Source organism: Chlamydomonas sphaeroides (assembly GCA_001662425.1). Classification (NCBI taxonomy): domain Eukaryota; kingdom Viridiplantae; phylum Chlorophyta; class Chlorophyceae; order Chlamydomonadales; family Chlamydomonadaceae; genus Chlamydomonas; species Chlamydomonas sphaeroides. The sequence goes on along the minus strand of BDDC01000225.1, from coordinate 59,258 downwards.
CTCTTGCCCGCAACGAGGCTGCCGGCGGCACGCCGCCCCGAGCCCCCGACAGCGCAATGCGGCATGGGTCCCACATCCCGAGCGCTGCCGCTCGCCAGCGCACACACCGGGCCGGCGGCACGCGAGAGCTTCCACAAGTCTCCAAACCCCGCCGCCCCACGCCAGCAACAACCGCCTAGCTAAAACCTCAAGTCGCAGCAACGCAGCTCACGCGAAGGCGTGCAACAGCAGTGCTTTAAGCTACCTGCCCCACAAGCCTAGCCGCCCGGCGCCAACCACCGCCGCCCTCACAACACGCCGCCGGCGCCCGCCCCACCTCCGCCCGAATTGAGCCGGCCGCCGGCCGTCCCCGCCGTCGCACGCGCTGTGAGCCCGCCGCCCGCGGAGCTCACCGTCACGACGTGCGCCTGCTCCTCGTCCCCGCCGTCCGCCTCCGCTAGAGCCGCCTGGCTGCTGGTCCCCGCCCCTCCGCCTCCGCCCCCGCCTCCCCCGCCCCCGCCTCCCGCTCCGCCTCTCGCCTGCGGCGCGCTCTTCGCAAACACAAACAGGAAGCCCGCGCCCAGCCCCAGCGCTATGGACAGCAGGTTGCTGGCGGAGACGGGCTCGGTGAAGTACCAGATGCCCGCCACCGCCACCACCACCTTGTTCATGGAGCCGGTGAGCGAGTAAATGGTGGCGCTGGTGCGGGACATGCACCAGATGGACGCAAAGGACACGCCAAATCCCAGCAGCGAGCCCATGAGCACAACCATGATGAAGGGCGGGTTGCCTGGGCGGGCGGCAGGGAGGCAGGAAGGGCAGGGGAGGGAGGGAGAGCAGGGCAGGGGAGGTAGGGGAGGGAGGGATTGGCAACGCGCCGGCGTTGGGTTTCAAGACCGCAAGTGGGTCGGGGTCGCGAGTGGGTCGACTAGTGAGTGGGTCGACTACTCGTAGCAGCGCGTGCTCAGGCCCAGCGCTGGGCAAGCACCCCAGACGGCCCAGGCATGCACTGCAGCAGTTCCGCAGGCGGCCCGGCGCAGCTTGTCACCGACAGCAGCCCCAGGCCGCGCGGCCTTGGCCGAGCCACGGCCCGCCCCACCCGCCCCAGCTACTGCCCCGGCCGGCCGGCACTCTTACCCAGGTACGGGTACCCCACCAGCCTCCGCGGCTCCCCGAACAGCAGCGACAGCAGCAGCAGCGGCGGCACACTGAGCACGTTGTTGTAGTACACCATGCTCAGCTCGCTCAGCCGCTTGCGGCCGCCGGGGCCGTGGCCGCTGCCGCCCTGCCCGCCGCCGCTGTGGCTGTGGCCGAAGTCGCCGTGCCGGCCAGCGGCCGGCTGCGCCGCGTGCGGCGAACCGCCGTGCGAGCCGCTGGGCCCTCCCAGGCCCCCGGGCGAGGCGGCGGCTCGGACCACGGCCGAGAGGTGCAGGCTGTATGCGGCCGTGAAGACGCAGTTGACCAGCTGCCAGGCGTAGCCGCGGGCGGAGAAGGACAGGTCCGTCCAGCCGCCCATGCCGGCAGAGACGATCATGAGCCCCAGGCACGCCCACACCTGGGGTGGGGGAGGGGTGAGCAGTGTTTGTGTGGTGAGCGCGCCGGCTCAAGCCCGCTAGGCCAAGGGGCCAGGAGCGGTGCATGGGTGCATGGGCGCCGTGTCAGGGCGAGGGCCACAGCGCGCGTGCAGGGCTGGTTGGACGTGGGAGGTACGGGCATGGGCGTGGGAGCGGCGCGCATGATAGCGCACGGGAGGTAGCGCCATCGACGCAGTCCGGACCGGAGGCTGCAGCGCACCTGCCAGGAGTAGGTCTTGTCGAAGAAGTACCAGTCCCCCAGTATGGTGAGCAGGTTGCTAAGGTTCTTGAGCACCGTGAACATGCCCGCGGACACGGACATGAGGGCGTAGAAGCCTGGGCACGGGCAGGGGCAAGCGGGGGAGGGAGGCATGGAGGGAGGGAGGCAGACAGGCAGTGGGGCATGGGGACGACGGGCAGCTGTGTGAACAACGCCATAAGGCATGGTGTGTATTATGCAAGCGTGCGCAACCGACTGGATGGAGCGGGCGTGACCAGCCCCAAGCCGTGTGGGACGTGAGGCAGTCGGGCACCCGGCCGCCGGAGGTGGCGGCTGAGGGCGAGCCCAGGTACTGCAGCAGGGGCGGGGCGCTGCAGGGGCAGCGAACGACCCAGCGCATCTGGCTGCAGTCTGCTGTCGAGGCCTTGGCCTAGCAGCGAGGCACTGAGCGGCAATCCGCCGCTGCAGGCAGCCCTGCAGCCAGCCGCGTGGCGGCGCCCAGGCCTTGCTGCCAGGGCCTCGGCTGCTCCGGCGCGTGCTGGAAGCAGCCTCCGGCTCAGTCGCACAGGTGTCGCAGTTACGGGCACAGCGGTCCTCACTGGCGTGCTGCTGCCACTGCGGCCGCTGCCGCACGCCGCCGCAACCGTCCGACATAGCACCTTCGGCCGCAGATCGCAACAGGCCTCTACCGCCCCTCCGATAGATGCTGTGTTCCTCCCCGCATGGACCACTCGCCGGGCGCCCCTCTCACCAGTTGCGTTCATCAGCACAAAGATGATGTTTACAGGAAACCACAGCTTCACAAGGTCCCATTGCAGCGGCTCCAGCTGCAAAATGCCGACGAGGTCCAGCGTCTTGAGCAACAAGACAGCGAGGCCAAACTGGAAGGTCAGCAACAGGTTCGGCGCCGGAAACATGTACGTTGATAGCGCGTGCTTGTTGAAGAGAATGGTGCCGGCCGAAACCAAGCAGTAGACAGCCTCGGCTGCAAGCGGCGATGAGACAATGCCAAGCTTTTCGCTGTCGCCCCACGGCGACGAGGCCTTGTGTTTTCGTTGTTCCTCGGGTAGGCCGCTGCTGGTAGGACCACCAGACTTGTGCGCGTGTAGCCGCTCATGGCTTGCTGCCACCGTCACAGACAGCAGGGACTCCCCGCGAGCGCTTGATGCATCGCCCGACGATGGCCCCATGGCTGTTCCGGGATGGTGGCGCCGAGAATGGACGACAGCAGTGCCCGGCAGCATGCCTCAGCTCCAAACCGAAGGCATCCGGGACGGCTTCACCCTGGCTGACATTGTTGCTCCATAAACAGCGTTAAAGGCAGACGAGTTGGCGCGGGTGTCAGGCGTGACTTGTTTGCAAGGCTGGTTGAGCAAATTTGCCGTTGCGTCCTCGTGTCCTAATGCTCGTAGGGTATGATTGTTTTCGTGGTTTCTTGATAGCTGCAGCTGGAGACCGCTCAGAAGCGACACCAGACGCCGTGGTGGCCGTACACAGGTTTTGGGGTCTGTACCGTCTGTTTGCCGCAGTTTGTTTCACTCCCGCTATAGCGCCATGGACGAATTCGCTGCACTGGCAGCACTTCCCAGCGGTGGAGTGGCTATTCTCAAGGGCAACCTCGCATGCCCGGCGCTCTTCCTCGTGCAGCAATACGTCCGCCAGCTGCTGCAAAGCAACTTCATGGCAAGCTCTGCATAACGGCAGCCGTTATTGCGCACGCGAGGTTGCACAGTCCCCGACGCCCGTTCCCTCGGCACGCCCCCACCCGCCCCCATGCCACCCAACCCCACGCCGCCCCGCCTTTGTGGCGCACCCGCGCTGTCCGCTCAGGTTGTGCTAGTGGCTGCAGAACAGTCCAACGAGCGCTATGGCTACGTCGCCAGAAAGATGGTAACGCCGCAAGCTACTCAGTGCACGCCCCGGCCAACGTGGCAGCACCCAGCCACGTAGCCGCTATGCAGTACGCCCCAACGACAACGCCCCTGCCCTGCCGACCGCAGGGCTTCAGCCTGTCATCCTGTCAGCTGTCGGGCCACCTCACGTGCCTCGAGCCGCCCGCGGCGCCGCTGTCTGACCACGCCACGGCCTCCTTCGGCCAGCCAACCACCGGCAGCTCCGGTGAGGCACGCGGCCGGGCCGCTAGGTCGGACCGCGAGCACTCACGGGCCCGCGCGCAGCAGTCCGTCGGCCCCTGCGAGAGAGCCGTAGCGGGCCCGGGGGCAGCAACCCCCACTGCACCTCCACCTCACCAGCCTGCGCACAAGCAACGGCCTCGGCCTCGTCC
>BDDC01000225.1:694-54704 GCA_001662425.1 Chlamydomonas sphaeroides | reverse complement strand
CTGCCCTGCCCTGCCCTGCCCTGCCCTGCCCTGCCCTGCCCTGCCCTGCCCTGCCCTGCCCTGCCCACGCCACACCGCCGCACGCGCTCCCCCCCGCCCACCGGCCGCCCTCCCACGCGCAGGAACGACGCACGGCCCCTCTGACGGAGCAGCCGCCGCCAGCCCCGCGGGCATGCGGCTGCAGCGGCTGCTGACCGCCATCCGCGAGGCCGCGGAGCAGCGGCCCGCGTCAGCCGCCGGGGTGGCCCTGGTGATAGACTCCCTCTCGGTGAGCGCATGGGGCCCCGGGGATAAGGCAGGGACCCGGGAGGGAGCTGCGGGCCCGCGGGGGAGGTACTCCGGGTTGCGGTCCTCCAGGGGGGCCCCAGTGGAGGCCACTTGGTGGCGGCGGCGGCGCTTGGGCATGAGGGGGATGGGGCAGGGAGGTGCGGGCGGGGCTGAGGGTAGCATGCTCGTGCCCATACTCAGGACATGGCAAGGCCCGCCATGGCTACGAGGCCAGCAAGGGCAGCAGGGGTGACGCTGGGGGTTCAACACCCCCTCGGCGCGGCCCTGGAGGGGCTCGGGGGGTCAGGCGAGCAGCTGACGGCGGGGGCAAGGGCCCAGCGCATGACGCGGCCGCTCGAGGTGCCAAGCCAGGAGGGGCCGCCGGGGTGGCGCTGGTGGGGGCCGGGAAGGCGGGGACGTGGGCGAGGGCCCATGGCAGGGCCTCAAAGCCACCGAGCCCGCGGCTGGGAGCCTGGCTATCAGGCCGGCCATGGCGGGGAGTTCCGTGGCGGTGGCGGAGGGAGGGCAGGGCCGGGTGGAGGGAGGGCAGAGCCTGGTGGAGGGAGGGCAGGGCCGGGTGGAGGGAGGGGCTCCCCTGCTACGAGGGCCTCGGCCGCCGGGCGGCGGTCGGCTCGCTGGCGGCGTTTGCGCCATCTCAGGACACAGGTGCACAGGGGCGCAGGTGGCGCGGCTGGCACACCCGCACAGCGCCCAGCGGGGGGCGGCAGTGAGCGGGGCTGGCGGCCTGGCCGCGCGCGCGGGTTCGTGATCCCCATGCGTTCGAGCGTTGCGCCCACCGTGGTTTCTCCGCTGCACGGCCCGGCAGGTGCTGGCGGCGTTGGGCGCCACGACGCGGGAGTGGTCGGCCTTCCTGCACCACTGCTGCTGCACCCCAGTGCCGCAAGCGCCGCCCGCGCAGGGCGCGGATGGCTCCAGCGCTCAGCAGCAGGCAGGTGGCTGCAGCCGCAGGGTCTTGCGTCGGAAGAGTCGATGGTGGCCTGCATCGCCGACGGTGTCGATGGAGACATGATAAGATTCGAGGCCTGGGTAGCTGGCATGGGGAGCAGGGGCTGCAATTTGTCTGGGGGGGCCGCGCTGCTTGCCGCAGGCGGGTGGGCCGGCGTCGCGCTAGCCGCACTGGGCTGGGCTGGCCGCCGCCGCCTGCTGGGCCTCAAACGTTTGCCACCAACCGTCGTGCCGTACCTGCGCCTTACCAGGTGCCGTACTGCCTGGTGGCGGGCGTGTACGACGACGTGCCCGACGACCGGCTGTGGGTGGCTTCGCTGGAGCACCGGGCAGACGTGGGTCGGCGCTGCGTTGGGGTCTCTTGTGCGCGTTGGGCTCGACTGGGGCTTGGCCGCGCTGCCCTCGGTTGGGCGGAGCGCCCTGAAAGCACAGGCTGGTGCTGTGCGTCTTCATCCGGGGCGCCCTGGGCACCCGCCTGACACCTACACACGCATGGGTGAACGCAAACCCGCCCTCACTGGGCAGTCGGTGTTGCCGTTCGCCAACTGCTCCACCCGCCTGCCCCTCCACCGGCGTAACCCCCTCTGTCCTCCATGACACGGCCGCTTGCACTCGGCGGCAGCCCAAGCATGGCTCTGTCACGCCATTGAAGCGCGCCGTGGATCCAGCGCCGGCGCCTGCGCTTCCCCCGACCACACCCTCCCACTGCGCCTCCCTCCCCCGACCGCAGATGGTGGTGGCTGCCGAGCCGCTGCGCGCACGCATCGCTGACGTGGACGGCCTGGTGGGTGGGGCGGAGTGCGGTAGGCGTGCGGTGCGCGTGCCGCGCCGCGTGCGCGCACGCGGGCCTCTGGAGGGCGGGCGCAGGCAGGCAGTAGGTGGCCGGGGACATGTTGACGGCCTGGTGGGTTGGGTGGGGCTGGGTGGCGGCGCGGTGGGCGTGGTGGCAGCAGCGCGCGTGCTCGCACGCAACGGGCGCATGCGCAGCGGGGGCGGGGCAGGCGGGGGCGATGGGTGCTTGCCGTGGGGGTCTAGCCGTGGGGCGCCTGGCAGCAGCGCGCCTGCTCAGAGGCGCCGGGGCGGCCGGGGGCAGTCCACGGCGAGCGGGGAGGCCGAGGGGCCAGCAGGGCCGCGCCGCCAGCTGCGCAGCTGCGTGTGGCGCGTGTGGCGGGCAGCGAGCCGGCCTTACCTACCATCCCAGCTGGTTGCTGGCGCAAGTGCACTGGCGAGGACGCTCCCGCGCTGTTTGCGGCCGTGTCGCAGGTGACCGTCACGCGGCGCTGCGGCGGCGGCGGCCGGCTGTGGGGCAGCGGCGCCGGGGAGGGTGGCGGCGGCGGCGCGGACGGCGGCGGCGGCAGCTGGTCGAGGGCGCCGCTGCGGTCGCACCTGTACTTCCGCTCAACGGACCTGGCGGTCAAGTGGCTGCGCGACGTGACGGCCAAGGAGCTGCTGTGAGGGGCCTGCTGGCGGCGTGGGGCCGTAGGACCGGCCGAGGAGGGCATGGGCTGCGTGGGTTTCGACTGCGGGTGCGCCGCAGCCTGCAGCGGTGCCTTGCGCACGGACGTGGCCTGTCGCAGCCGCGCTGGGCGGGGGGTCAGGAGGCACTGGATGCTTGGGCAGGCGCGTTGCGGCACAGGAGCTGCTGCAGGCCTGACGACTGACGCCGCAGGCCGGGGCTGCTGCCAGGAGCGCCGCTGGCACTCGCCTCTGGATGGCAAGCTGGACGGGGCAGAGCCCCATCCCCCCTGGAGCTAGACACAGTTACTCGAGAACCGCAGTGCTGTTTATGGAACACTTAAGCGAAGCCAGTGGTACAAGCCTGCTGTTGGATGGGGACTGTGGAGCGGGCTACCTTGATTGAACTAACCGCGAGGCCAACAGACGGTCGTATTGCAGTCTGAACCTGGGTAGCCTTGCACGCGGCTGCGGTGGCGCCGGCTGCTACACCCGCAGCGCGCGGGCTGCGATTAGCAAAGCGCGCCCAGAAGGCCCGAGCCTGGCAGCGGCTGAGGGGCGGCAGCTGGCGCGACTGCCTGGCCTGAGCCTGTCGTGTGCCGTTGGCAGGCCGCTGGCCGGAGCAGGCGGCCCGCCCAGTGGCAGCGCGTGGATAGCACGCGGGGGGCACTGGGTGACGGGCGCAGGGGTCCTCCTAGTGGGTATTGCATGTTGGGGTGGCGTCAGCACACCAGGCGTGCTGCCACGTTGCGCGCTCATGCAAATGCGTGCATGCTGGCTGCTTGCACCGCTCTCTTGTCCAGACCAACGCCCAGCAGCCGCGCTGCGCCAGCCCACCGACCAAGCGCCGTACTGTACAACAACGTCGGCGGTACATAATACACCGTACAGGCCGCGCCACAGCACGCCCGCCACCAATGCAACGACCCCCAGCCCACCGCTGCCGTGCACGCCGCGACTAAGTACCCAGCGCAGTCGCAGTCGCGGCCGGTGTCCCGCGTCAGGGTGCGCCCAACACGTGCGAATGAGTCGAGCTAGTTAAGCCATGGCCAAGGTGCCGGCAGACATACGGCCGCGCCACAGCTGCAGGGCAAGCTCCTAGGGGCGGGTGCCCCTGCCTCTGGCGCAGCCCCTGCTCAGGCGGCTGCGCGGTAAGCTGCCGCGCCTCGGCCGCAACACAAGTGAACCCAGAGAGCCCTACACAGCATGCGCCTGCTTTGACACAGCACGCGCTGCGCTGCACCGCTCCTCATGGGCCGCGGCCGCTTCACCACTTGAACTTGCCTGGACGGGGCGGGAGGGGGTGGGGGCAGGCCGGCACAAAGGGTGAGGGGGTGCCGTGACCCGAGTGTAGTAGGGTCGGACGACACCACCCAGGGTGGTGCGCAAGAGCTGGCCGCGACCGACACCGCAGGCGCCAACCTCACGGGCCATGTGCGCCTGCCTCCGGCACAGCCACACACGCCACAGCTGGCCACTCTTGCTTGCTGCGTTGCGTGCGTCCCTCTTGTGAGCCCTTCCCGCCCTTTCCGCTCACCAAAGCCCTTGTGCTTGCGCTTGTAGCCCTTGTGCTTGCCGTGCTTGTAGCCCTTGAACTTGTAGCCCTGCGGGGCAGGCAGGCAGGCAGGCAGGCAGGGAGCAGCACAGTGAGGTGGGCGGTGCGGTGACTGCGGGGGCCCAAGCCTTGTTGCAGCCCCAGCAGGCAGCCCGGGAGGTGTGCAGGGGCCTGCAACCTGCAAGAGGCCTCCGCGGCGCCCCCAAGGGGCCTCCAAGGGGCCTCCAAGGGGCCTCCAAGGGGCCTCCAAGGGGCCTCCAAGGGGCCTCGAGGCTACCGCTCGCAGCCGCCGTCACGGCCCACGGGACCACGGCGCTCCGTGGCGCCCCACCTTGTGCTTCTTGTGGTGCGGGTAGCCGTAGCCGCCGTGCGGCGCGCCATGCACCGCCACCGGCACCACCGTCACGTGCGGCCGTGGCGCGTAGCCGTGGGGGGCGGGGTAGCCGTGGGGGGCTGCGCAGGGGCAGGGGCCGGCGGCAGGCGCGGGAGCTCGGTGCGTGTGCCAGGCTGTGGCGGAGAGGCTGGGCGGGCAGCGAAGCGTGCTGCGGCGGCGCCTTTGGGCTGCTGCCGGCATGCGTCGGGGGGGTGCAAGGCACGCGGCCCTGTGCCCTGTGCATGGCGTTCCGTGTGGAGGTGTGGAGACGTGGGTGTGCCTCGCCAGGCGGCGGGCGGGGGCAGCTGGGCGCGGGCCGTACAGTATGTAGCCGACTTGAGAGTGCTTGGCAGTAGTGAAGGCTGCCCGATGTACACGCGCCGCATGGTGCCAGGCCTGCGGCCATCCTTACCAGGCGGCGGGTAGCCGTAGCCGGGCTGCGGCGGGTAGCCCGCCGGTGGGTACCCCGGCTGGGGCGGGTAGCCGGCCGGCGGGTAGCCGGCAGGAGGGTAGCCGGCAGGAGGGTAGCCGGCCGGAGGCGGGTACCCTGGCTGAGGCGGGTAACCAGCCGGGGGCGGGTACCCGGGCTGAGGAGGGTAGCCAGCCGGGGGCGGGTAGCCGTATCCAGGGGGCGGCGGGCCGCCGGGGTAGCCTGCGGTTGGAAGGGCCAACACGGGGTGGTGGACAACGCTGTGTCAAGCGGAAGATAGACCGACGCCGTTCGTTTGAGGCACTCGGCACCGCACACACGAGAACTACTTGTTGATGCTATGCGCCAGGTGCGCGTGGCGCTGGGGTCTGGGGCGAGCGGGTTGAGGCCCGCGCCTCGCCCGCGCTTGCTCGCGACGTATCACGCAGCCCCGGGCAGCTACCGGCCACGCGCGTCAGCACGCGGGCAGCCCAGCCTATCTGCCGTTGGTTGCGACCCTGTTGAGGTCCAAGCGCTCGTCCCCGTTGCGAGGCAAGCCCAACGACATGGACCCAAGATTGACGCTCAAGCCTGAACGTTCGCCGACTTCGCAGCGGCCCATCGTGTGCAGCTCCAGGAAAGACGCAAGCTCACCGGGAGGCGGGTGCGACATGGCCGGTCCCTCCGCCTAACGGCTGGGCAAAAAGGCCCGAGGCAAACTCGCGCTTGTTATACGACCAGCAGGCTACTCTCGGGACAAGTCACACTGTGCGGGTGTATGTATAAATAAGAACGTGGCCTCCACGAGCCCGCGTATAGCAAAATCGACACGATCCAGAGCAGTTCAAAGTAAGCGCCCCAGCTGCGTGCATGGACACCTTCTGCATTATCGCGCATAGAGGTGACAGCGATAACTTCCCCGAAAGCACAGCCCCGGCATTCGATGGTGCCATCGACAAGGGCTTCCACCACTTCGAAACTGTAAGTAGGCTTGACGCTTTGGAATTCCCTTAATAAAGCGTCGCCTGATCCAGGCGGGAGTGGGGGCGGGGGCAGGGTGGGGGCTTGGTGGGGGAACGTGTGTGCGCCAACCGTCTGCAAACAATTACCCTAGCGGCTCCCCAGCCAGCACCAGCCTCACCGCCACGCCAGCCGCAGCGGCCGGAGCAGCCGCAGCAGCCACCCGGATGCGTACCATCCCGTGGGGTAGGCGCGATAGGCTGACTAGCGGCACGCGGGAAACACCCCGTGCAGACGCCTCTCGCGAGACGCCCACGGCCATTTGCATTGGCGCCCGCCTCACCCCACACAGGACTGCCAGCTCACATCCGACAACAGGGTTATCATCCTGCATGACGAGCAGCTGGGCCGCACCACGCCATGTGCGCTTCACGGAGGCAGCCGTCCCACACAGCCGTCCCAGGCTCGCCCATGCCCAGCCCTGCGGAGGGTTGTTGCGGCGCCGGGGCGGCTTCGGTTGATGTGCGCGCATGCGCACGGGGCGGAGGCACCCCCGGAGCAGGTCACGTGCACCTTCGAGCAGCCGGCCGCGTCGCGCCGCCGCTGCCCAGCGCCCGCCATTGCCACCGCTCGCGTCGCTTCGCCCTCGCAACAACCAGGCCCACCAAGCGGCGACGTGTGTCCGAAGGGTTGCGGCGTCAAGCCACCTCAGGCTCGTGACACTGGCAACCATGGCACCAGCAAAAGGCCGCTGTCCCATCACAGGCCGCCACTTGCGTGCCCCCTCCGTCCTCCGTCACCCACCTTGTCCCCAAGCCCTCACCCCCGCCGCCGCCCACACCCACACCCCGCCACACCCTCCCATCCAGGTGCCGCGGGCGCCGTGGCCTCGACCCCCTGGGCCGACATTGAGGCCCTGGACGCGGGCGGCTGGTTCGACCCGCGGTTCGCGGGCACCCGAGTGCCGCTGCTGAGCCAGCTCCTGCACGACTACCGGGGCCGGGCGCACATCCACCTGGTGGGTGCCGTACATGCCGTACATGCCATCGCGTGGGAGGCCGTACGGCCGGAACGTTGTAGGCGGCGCGGAAGTATGGTCCGCAGGCCGTACACGTGTACAGGCTGTGATGCCGCAAGCTGCGTACCTGCTCCTTCCTTTGCAGCGCGCGGCCGTGCTAGGAACAGGAACGGAAGCCAGGGGGGGCGTGTTGTGGGCCCCAGGCCCCGCCACCCGCCCCGACACATTGTCACACTGCCTTGCGCTCCACCCGTCAGCAACGCGCAACGCAGCGATCGGAAGGGGCCTGTCGACACACGCCGCCGTAGCACCCAGCAGCAACTAGAGGGCGTGTGCGCTGCCGCATCACGAGGCGCTGGCGAGGCGCAGGGCCGGACCAGCCCCACACCAGCCCCGAGCGACCTTCGGCCCCGCTCCCGCAGGAGCTCAAGAGCCGGCAGCCGGCGCTGCCCGAGCTTGTGGCGCAGGAGCTGGCGGCGGCGGGCTGGGCAACACGAACCCCGGACCCGCCTGCGCCGCAGGAGACCACGGGGACCCCGCCCGGAGGGCCGGGGCCGGACTGCGGCGACCGTCCGGCGCACGAGCAGGGCCGGGGAGCTCATCCGCCGCACCCTCACTTTGCGGTGCCGGGCCTGACCATCACCTCGTTCCACCTGGAGCAGCTGGTCCGGTCGCTCAAGGTGTGCGGGCGGCAACGGCATGTGCTAGCACAGGCACGCCCCGCGGTTGGGCGGCGCGCGGTCTTGCGCCGGGCTGGCGTCCGCCTCCTGCGCCCTCCTCCGCCTCCTGTGGCCGGCTTCGCCCTGCTTGCGGCGTGCGGGGTGCGCGCAAGCTTGGGCAGCTCCGCGGTTCCTGGCCCACACCGGCCCCTGGCCCCGCAGGAGCTGCCGAGCGTGACGCATGGCTGGCTGGTGCAGGAGCTCACGGACGAGCGGATCCAGGTACGACATGATCTGTCGTGCACATGCCGTACAGCCAGCGGCGCCGCGTGTCAAGCAGCCATCTTACAGAAATAACCCCCGTCCGCTGCGGTGCCGCGATGCCGCAGGAGGCGGTGGCGGCGGGCGTTGGTCAGGTGTGTCAGCGTGCACACGCGCTGAGCACATCGCTATCTATCACTGCGCATGTACAGCTATGCGTATGTTTTTAAGGTGACTGGCAAATCTGCAGGTGTGTCCTCGCGCAAACGCGCTGACGCGGCGCCGCGTGGCGGCGGCGGCGGCGGCGGGCCTGTCGGTGCGGGCGTGGGGCGTCAAGAGCGTCGAGGTGCGGCAGTCCCCCGGGGGCTCCGTCGCCGCGCAGGCTATGTACCTATGCAGTTATGCAGCTATGCAGCTATGCAGCTATGCAGGCATGCAGCTATGCAGCTATGCAGCTATGCAGCTATGCAGCTATGTCGGTTCTCGAACTTGACAGACGCTGTCAACTCAATGGGACTCGCGTGCGACGTCTGGCTGCGGCCTGCGCAGAGCCGAGCCCACCCCTGCTTCTGCTCTCTAGTGAACTTCTGGCGTTGGGCCGGGGTCGTACGCAAGGCCATATGAGCCACCCCCTTGCCCTGCTGAACTGTTCGCTGCCACGCAGCTGCTGCATCGCGTGGTGGGCTGCGGCTGCCATGGCGCCACCGTCAACTGGCCAGCAAGGGCGAGGGACGCCCGGGCGGCGCCGGGCGCGGCGGCGGCGGCGGCGGCGGCGGCGGCGGCGGCGGCGGCGGCGGCGGACGCCGAGGAGGCCGCGGCCGCAGCGGCGGCGCGGGGTGCGGGCAGCGAGGCAGGGGCGGCTCAGGCGTGAGCCGGCTGATGCCGATGCTGCTGTTGCTGTTACTGCTGGGTTTCTAGGCACCGGGGCGTGCATGACGTCGGGATGCGGGGGCTGGGGCGATGCGGACAGCGCTGAAACCACATGTCGAGGGATGGGCTGCAAGCTTGCAGGGGGCGTCTTGCCGCGAGGCGCACGAGCATCGGCGCAGCGGCAGCGCAGGGAGCTTTCGCCTCCCGCGGCTGAGCTCCTTTAGCGCGCCTGTGTTAGTTGCGGCGTGGAGCTGCAAAGCAAGTGTTCATACATGCTGCGGCCAGGCGAGGGGCGCGAGCGGCGCTGCTCGCAAGGTAGGTGGCGTGGCGTCGGCCTCTCGCCGCGACGGTGTTCACAGCTGAGCGCGCGTGATCAAGTGCTTGCGACGGTACTCGTGATGGGGCGCCAAGCCGCGTGCGTACGGCAAAGTGACGAGGCGCCGAGAGGACAGCTGCGGCCGAAGAGGACACCTTGAGGACGCGGCTAAGCGGGGTTCCGGACCTGCAGCTCTGACCTAGGGCTGCAGAGGTTCATCCGGCTGCAATTCAGGTGCGGCTGAGGTGTGGGCTGGACATTGCGGACTATGAGGTGCGCGGCTGCCGCGATGGCGCTGGCCCCTCGGAACCACGAGGTCCGGACGAGCGCCTGGATGGCACCACGCGCCGTCGCCTACAAACCTCCCCAGCTGCGCATGGGTGCATGGCTTGCCCCCAGAAAAGAGGCCACCCAGACCAGACGCAAACAGTCGGTCATTATGCGGTTGCCGCCGGGACTAATTCAGAATGCACATCTCAACGCACGCCGCTGCTGCTGCCACTCTAGCTGTGTCGCGGCCGCTTGCGGCGGCCGCTACCATCCCCTCCGCCTCCGCCGCCCGGCCCATCGCCGCCCGGCCCATCGCCGCCCGGCCCATCGCCATGCATGCATGTTGCGGCCGTGCACCGCGCACGGTGATAAGAGAGGGATGCGTTTCAAGTGTACACGTGAGCTCCGTAGACAAACTTCAGGTTGGGTAACTTCAGGTGACAAACTGGGAGCGAGGTCGTTGTGCAACGATCATCATCCTGGCTGCCGCCCGGGCCCAGCCCAGTTTCACCTTTCCCCTCCAGCTACAAACAACCTACAAACGCCGCCGAGTGCGACCTCCACATCGCACCAGCACGCTGCCGTACACATCCGTACATCCGTCACGGGCCCGCGGCGCCGTATGCACTCCGTGAGCCCTCCTTGCACCCGTCGGCCCGTGGCCTCGCGCTCCGGCAGCCCAGCCATGACCCCGCTCGTCGCCACCGCGCTCCGTACGGCCGTCCGCACACGGGCGCACTCCGTACACGTGCACCGTACAGGTGTTCCGTACATCCGCGTCACGCCTGGCCCAGCATGGCGTACGACATGATGCCGTTGCGCAGCGGCCCCACGGCGTTGATCAGCCCCAGGCCCAGCCCGCGCGCCGCAGCCAGCGGCGGGGACTGCAACTGCGGGAGGAGCCGATTGGGCGAGAGAGGTGGGGTTTGCCACGTATCAAGTCAAGCAGCGCCCTTGCCGTTGATGTGAGAAGGGCGGGCGGGCGGGCGGGCGGGGGCGAAGGCCCGGGAGTTCACTTGGGTGTTGGTGAGCGGTCGGGCACGGCAGGTAGCTGCCGGGCCGCAGGCGCTGCTCTGCAGGCCCCTGTGGGTTCGCAGCAGCCGCCAGCGCTGGCGCGAGCGCCACACACAGCAGCAAGTGCCACTCTCTGTCATCAAAACATGAAATCTAAACATGCACACACAAGCGTCCATGTGTCGCCGCACCTCGAATGCGCGCTTGATGCCGTCCAGCGCGGCCACCATGGACAGCACCGCCCGCCTGCGAGGCGCCTCGTACGACTCGGCCAGCAGCCCCGCGTCCCCCGGGTCGGCGCCCGCCTCCACCGCGCCCGCCAGCGCGCCGGCCAGCGCGCCCGCGTCGCCAAAGCCCAGGTTCACGCCCTGTGCGTGTGGTGGTGGCGGTAGTTGTGGGAGCCTCAAAGTTGCAGCAGCGAAACCATGGCGGTATGGTGACCAGACGCGACCCATCCAGCGCCCGGCATGTGCCGGCGTAGTGTGGCGACCGTTGACGCACGTCCAATGCAGCACAGCGGCCTTCTTCGAGAAGGGCTCGCTAAGCCCCCATGGCCCCCCGGCGCGGCAGCAGGCACGTGTGGCGGTGGCCGCTTCACGACCAAGCAGCGGGCCGCTCCTGGGGCCCACGCAACGTGCCACACGACGGCATGCAGTATGGCACACACGCCTGCGCGCTTTGATGCGGTCGATTCGGCATCGAGACCGCCGCACCCAACTGGCCTGTCCTGCACCACGAGACACAGGCTGTACGGCAGGTACGGCGATCACGAGCCCGCCCACTCACCTGGCCCGCCATGGGATGCACGGCGTGCGCTGCGTCGCCAACCAGCGCAAAGCGAGGCAGCGTGAACCTGGGCAGAGCGGGTCGGGGGTTAGGAGGAGTGGCTGGTCGTCAGGGTCGGGGCATGGGGTTGGGGCGCCAGGGGCGCTAGGGCCGTGGCACGTGCGGCGCAGGGGCCGGCCCGGCCACCGCGAGAGCGCTGGGCTATGGCAGCGCACGCAACGGCGCACTCCCGCAGAGCGCCAGCCGTCGCGGAAGCGCACGTCGTGCACAGCGGCTGGTTGCGTAGAACACGATGGCCTCCCACCCTCACCTGCCCGCCTGCTTGAGCTGCAGCGGAAAGGACTTGGGCGAGCTGCCCACCCACTCCAGCACCAGCGGCGGCTCCCGCAGCGCGCCGCCGCCCGCGCCGCCGCCGCCGCCCGCCAGCCCCGCGGCGGCGGCCGCCAACGGCGCCGCCAGCCTGCCGAGCGAGCCCAGCGCCGCGGCTGCGCCGGTCGGCACGCCCGCTGTGGGCGGGTCTCGCAGTACCTGCGGCGGCGCGTGGTGCATGGTGGGTAACGAGCCCCGCATGACGTGCAAGCCCCGCGCCGCGCACGGAGGCCACCGCCGCCGGCACCCCGTCCTCTGCTCTCCGGAGTGCCGGCGCCCCACGCCACGCCGTACCGCTGCTTCTCGCAGCACCCCGCCGCGCGCTCGCCTTGTTCACCGCCGCAGCAAACTCCGCCGGCCCCAGCGCCTCCAGCGCCGCCGCGGCGCCGGGCGTGGTGCTCCACACGATGTTGTGGTAGCCGCCGCGCACCGGCAGCAGCGCCAGGGGGCCGGTGGGCAGGAAGCGCTGCCAGGCGGTCAGCGACGGCTCTGCCAGGGAGCGGCCAGGGCGGGCGCAGCCGAGGGTGAGGCCCGGGTGGGCCGGGGCCGGGCGCCGAGCCCGCAGGCGCCTCGGCTCTGACTTGAGCCCAGGCCCACGCACGGCCTGGCGCTGCCGCCGCTGCCTAGACAGGACGCCCGTCACCCAATAAGCACATCATCCAACCAAGATTGCAACCGATTTTGTTAAAGAGGCAGGTCAACCGAAACCGCACCTGCCGTACGAACGGTTGCCACGAGGCCGCGCTGGCCGTAGCTGCGGCCCCAGGTCCGCAGCCCCGCCATGGCCCGCAGCCGGCTGGCGGCTCCGTCGGCCGCCACCACTAGGCGGCTGTGCAGCGTGCGGCCGTCGGCCAGGTGCAGCTGCGGGTGGTGGGGTTTGGGTTTGGGTTTGTGTTTGTGTTTGTGTTTGTGTTTGTGTTTGTGTTTGTGTTTGGGGTTTGGGTTTGGGTTTGGGGTCGAGCAGGTGTGGGAGGCATGGGCAAGGGGCCAGGGCGGCGTCAGGGCACCGGGGCTGCAGGCGCGTTCGAGGGTCAGGGTGATGTGTTGGCCAGGTGCTGCTGCGGGCGGCGGGGTGGGCAGGGGCTGCGACAGCGCGTTGGGACGGGCGGAGCTGCGAGGCAAGTGGGGCTGTGGAGGGCCGTGGGCTGTGCATGTGTGCGTTCAAATTTGTGTGTGGGGGGGGGCATCGGCGGCGCATTGGCTGTGGCCGGAGCTGCAGCGGCGCCCCGGGGTGGGTGCGGCATAGCGCTGCACGCAAGCACGGGAGGGTCGGTGGTGTGGAGGGCTGGTGTGGGGAGGGCAATGGTGGCTTCAGGGCACGGGGGGGCACGGGGGCTGGAGCTACGGGATGCGCTCAAGGGCAGGACTGCGGCAACGACTGCGGCGTCCGCCCGCGTGACCCGCGTGTGCAGCCGAAGGGGCGCGCGCGGTGGGGCGCGGCAGGGGCTTGGAGGCGGCGCGGGAGGACTGAGAGGCGGGCGGTGAAGCGTCGTTGAGGCGGCGGGCGGCGAAGGGTCGTGGAGGCGGCGTGACGAGGTGCAGCCGCAAGGGAGCGCACCTCCGCGAGGCCGCTCCGCGACCAAGGCCCTCCGCTGGAGGAGGCGCCCTCCTGCTGCCGCTCCGCCGCCGCCGGCCCCGCCGCCTGCTGCTGTTGCTGCTCCGCCTCCGGCCCCTGCCGCTCCGCGCCACGCTGCTGCTCCCGGGCCAGGCGCTGCCGCGTGGCGTAGTCGGGCGGCAGCGCCAGAGCCCGCACCTCGGCCGGCCAAATGAACTCGGTGTGCGGGGCGGAGCGCTGCGCGGCCGCCAGCAGGGCCGCCTGTGCAGATGGGCGGCGGGATGGGGGCGGCAGGGTCCGACTCGGGCGGGCTCCAGAGCAGAGCGCCCAGCCCGGCTGCAGATCCGCTTTCAATGAAGAAGAAAGCCCGGCTGCGCGGGCATGCTTAGCAGGCACAAGCATGGCCACAAACGCACGCACCTGCAACAGGCTGTTCTCTGCCACCACGCCCATTCGCTCAGCGCCCGAGTCGCGCGCGTGCCAGTGGATGTGGCCGGGGCAGGCCGAGTCCCACACCTGTGCGCAGCCACACAGGGGCAGCAGCCGGGCCTCAGGGCGCAGATTGCCGGTCAACACATCGCACTAGATCACAGCGCAGCACGATGCGCCTGCCGGAAGCCGAGGGCTGGCTGGCGGGGCGGCGGCGCAGCCACAGCTGCCGGCGGCGCCGCGGCACGCTGATGTCGGGCCCCCGCCCCGCCCGGTGACTTGCACCCTCCCAGCACAGCACGGGACGGTGTGGACGCAGATACCGCTCTAGCGCCCCGGGCCCAACGCTTCATGGGCAACAGGCGCTGGGTCCGACACATGATCACGGCACGCCGTGACCCGGGGAAGCATATCGCGGGAGGGGTCCTCGCGAGGTTCGGACATGCTCAGGAGCCATGACGAGCACTGTGTACCGGTAGGCCCAGCACCGCACCTGCATGTCGGCAAACTCGGCGCTGCTCGCCGCCACGTCCTCCCACGCGCCGGCGGCCTGCAGCACAGCTATGCTGCCCGGCGTGACGGTGCTGACGCGCAGCTCCGGCACGGGCGGCGGCCGCCACGTGAACGGCTGCGGCTGCGGGCGGCAGGTTTCAGCAGCAGCAGGTGCGTCGGTTGGGGTGCGAGCGGAGGTGATGAGAGCGGCAGTAGCGCGGCGGGACGCAGGACGGAGGCGCAGGCGCACTGCGGCGCGGGGTTGCATGCCATGGCCGCGGCTTGTATGCTTGGCTGGCCGTACCTTGACATCCAGCACCGCAACTCGGAGCTGCGAGGTGAGGCGGTTGGCGCCTGCGGGTTGGGCGTGTAGGTGGCTCGTTCTTGCCATGGTCGTGCTTCCGGCGAGGGCCGCGTGGCCACGCCGTGGCAGGGCTCACCGAGCAGCGCTGCGACCGCCGCGCCGACCATGCCTCCTCCCACGATGACGACGTCATAGATGTCCGTCGGGCCGGCGCTGCTGCTGAGCAGCGCGCGACCGATGTGCGGTGCAGTACCGCGCTGTGCCACGGACGCGAGCGACGCGAGCGCGCGTCCGCACGAGAGCCGCGCTATTAGTCCCATGGCGCACAGTTTGCGTAGCGAGGGAGGAGCCGGGGCGTGGTCATGCACACAGTTCCATCAGAGCGTGGCTCGCGCGTCTTTCCCAGGCAATAGTTAGCGCGATGTGTGTCTAATAGTCTACAGGGAGCTACTTTGCGCAAGTCCGACAGTTGCTGGCACGCGAAACCCTGCCCCAACGAATCCCCGTTCGCCCTAGACCCGCCCCCTCGCCCGTCCCCTCGCCCGCCCGTTCGATGGATAACGCATCCAGCAACTTTAAGGTGCTGGACACATACCATGGACATATCCATGCAGCGACTGCGGCAAGCTGCAACGACGCACTTAAAGCTCACCGCCTCCCGCTCACCGCAGCCTGACGCCGAACGGGCACTTGGACAACGCGGGATGCACCCGGAGGTGAAGATTAGCGTTGATACTTCAACACGTGCCGGAGGCAACGTCCGTGATGGCGTGCGCTGTTATGGGGCGGCTAAGCTTGGGGGGACAGGGAGGGCTGAGGGTTTCAGGCACGCCCCCGTAAGTAACCGCTTCAGCTCCCATATGCCTAACGCGCCCCGCCTCGTTGCCCTCCCAACTTCGAGACCCATAAGAACTGACATACGTCTGCACAATTGATAGCCGTGAGCAAAGTAGCTACACATGTGCAAGCGCATGCGCTCGTGTTAGCGCTGCGCACAATGCCATACATCGTTGGACGCGACTGGCCTGACCAGCACTATGCGACTAATGCACAGTGGCCGGCAGCAAACAAATGGCATTGGAAGCCTTCGGAACGTCACACGCAGCCGTTCCGAGCAAGCGTCGACGAGACCAAGCGCGCGCGAGAGCTCGAGGAGCAGGCCGAGGCGCGGCAGCAATCGAAGCAGTTGAAGCGCCAGCTGTTCGCGGCCATCGTCGAGGTGGGCGTCGTGCGCACGCGATGCTGCCCAACGCTAGCCGAGCAACCCCCGCACGTCACACTCCCGCCAACTCCAAACCCGGCCCGTGTCATCTGCCTCGCAGCGCGACCTAGCGGCCGTGCAGCGCCATGTCAAGCGCCTGCCGCTGCTGCTGCAGCGCCACACCAAATGGGGCGCCACGCCGCTGGGCCTGGCCGCCGCCGTCGGAGGTGCGGCGCGCCCCGCTCTCAACCCCCGTACACAACACACCCGCCGCTCGTCACCGCCTGCACGCATCTCCCTGCAATGCGCCACCCCGTGGCCCCCAACCCGTCGCCCCCGGCCCCAGACGGCCCGCTCGTGGCCTTCTTCCTGGACGAGGGCGTGAGTGTGGCGGAGGGCGACGGAGTGGGCGCCACGCCGCTCATCGCGGCAGCGTCCAAAGGCCACACTCAGGTGCGGCCGGACCCCCACACCGCGCCTGGCGACATACGCGTGCGCGTCAGAGCCCGCCCGCCAGCATTGGCAGCAGTCGACACCGCACGCGGCAGCCGGACGCCGCGGCGCGTTGCCTGGGGCCTGCGGCGCTGCCGCCCCGATGGGCCCCGCCTGGCAAACCCATCTACGGCCCATCGCCCAACACCCAACCCGCCTCCGTCCTTGCATCCCGGGCCCTCCGCTCCCTGCCGCCCACCCCAGGTGTGTCTGCAGCTGCTGGAAAGCAAGCAGGGCGGCAACCGCGGCCGCAGCTACCTGCTGCGACAGGTGCGGCGGGCCTCAGGCCTGTGGCGGACGTGCGCGATGCCACCGACCAGACTGCGGCCAGGGTTACGGTATACGGGGCTGGTGGGGCCAGCCTGCCGCGGCCTGCATGTGGCGAGGTCGCGGCCAGGCCGCGGCGGTCCGGCCGCAGAGCCAGGCCCCGGCAGGGCTTGCCCAGCTTGCCCGGCACTGGGGCCGGGGCAACGAACCCCAGCACCAGCTGCCGGCGCTCTGCCACCGCCCCGCTCGGCGCTTTCGTGTGCTCAGGCTAGCAGAGCGGAGCAGGGCTGCCATGCGGTCAGCAAAGTCCAGCGTCCCAACGCACCAGCCATCCACGCTGTGCCGCCACGCCTCACACCCGCCACGTTCGGTGCTTTCCTGCCCAGGCCACGCGCGGCGGCGAGACCGCGGCGCACGCCGCGGCCAAGGCCGGCCACACCGACACGCTGGCGGCGCTTCTGGCGGCGGGTGCCGACGGAGCCGCGGTGGACGGCCAGGGCCGGGACTGCCTCACGCTGGCGGCGGCGGGTGTGAGTCGGGGCCGGGGGTTGGCCGCATGGGCTCCTAGTGGGGCGGGCGGCGAGCGAGGCCGACACGAGACGCTCAATTCAGCTCCGGGTCTGCGCGGGTTCCGGCTGGGTGAGTACCTGCGTACGAGGCGCGTGCCCATCGGTCACCGCGGCAACTCATGCCGCCCTGCCGGCACCACCCCGGCTCACTAACCGATGCCGCCCGGCCAACGCGTTCCAGCGTTGTGCCGGCTTCCGAAGATGCCGTGGGATCCTGTCCTGGCTGGCCGCGGCTCACAGGGCCACCCCGAGGCAATGGCCCTGCCCCTGCCTGGGCTTGCAGGCCTGCTCAACAGCCTATGACCAGACACTGTCGGGCTTACCATAACTCCACCCTAACTTGTACACAACACCGCATGACGGTCGCTCCACCCGTCTCTGCTGCCACCCACAGGACCACCCCGAGGCCATGGCCCTGCTGCTGCGCGAGGCTGGCACCTCGCCGCACCGAGCCGACGCCGCAGGCCGCACGCCACTCATGGCCGCGGCCGCCGCCGTCGCGCTTCAGGCGGTGCAGTTCCTGCTCTCTTCGGCCGCAGGGGCACAGGGGCCGATGGGACAGGGGCCAGCGGGCCATGGGCTGACTGCTGGGGCCCCCGGCAGCATGGCTCCGGCCATCGGCGGCGGCGGGCATCCGCTGCTGGACGCCCGCGACCACCAGGGCTATGGGCCGCTCCACCATGGCTGCATGGGCGGCTCTGTGATGGTGCGGTGCTGTTGTCATCTGTCCGCAGAAACATGTCTTGGCCGCCCCGGGACCAGCACAGCGCTTTAGTAGGTTCTGCTCGACGCAGCCGCTTGCTCCCCGGCTCCCCTGGTCCAGGTGATCGAGGCCCTGGTGGCAGCCGGCGCCGCGCTATCGCCCGACGACCCCGCGGCGGTGGCACTGCTGCGGCTGGCGGCGCGGTCGGGCCACGCTGGCGTGGTGGACTGGCTGCTCAAAGCCGGCATTGGTGCGTGCGCGGCTTGGGGGGCCCCGGTGTTGGGGCTGGGGTATGTCCAGGGGTGCACGAGATTAGGGCCGGCATCGGTGCGCGTGGCTCTCAAGCCTTGAGAAGTTATCACGGGTTTCAGCTTGTAGGGGTTGAGGGGCTGAGGTGCAGTGAGCCGTGGCGGCTGCAGTGCGATCAAACCCGGCATGCCCCGCTGCCCCGGCCTCGCCCCGCTCTGGTCCCACGTATCCGAGCCGCGCATTCCCGCACCGCCGCTCGCTCTGCTGCCGCAGGCCTGCGCGACATCATGGCTGACGGCGCCGTCAACCCCATGTTCGCGGCGGTGCGAGGCGGCGCCGGTGCCGCGGTGGACGTGCTGCTGCAGCACGGCGCGCGGATCGACCCACGGGACGCCAGGTACACACGCCAGCTATGCACGCTGCCCGCTCCGGCACCGGCACCCCCTCTGAAGCTCCCGCCGCTCCCAACCGCCACGCTGGTCGCGGCCGTGCTTGGCCTGACCGCCCTGACGCGTGCCCCCAGGGGCCGACCGCAGCTGGGTGCGGTCGCAGAGGTGAACCTCTACCACGAGCCCCGCCAGTACACACTCGCGTGCGCGTTACTCTGTTAGTTTCCTTGAGAGACTGGGCACACGGCCTGCTCCCTTGCCCACCCTCCCTGACCCACCGCAGGGGCCGAACGCCGCTGGGCATCGCTGCCGAGGCGGGCAACACGGCGCTGTGTCGGCACCTGGTGGCTGCCGGCGCCTCGCTGCTGGCGCCCGACAACCACGGCAGGGTGCCGCGGCGGCTGGCGTACCTGGCCACACACCGAGACACGGCCGAGGTGGGTGCACGCGCCGCACAGGTATCGTACAGCCAGTGTCGTACGGCTAGTGTAGGTCGGATTGCTGTCCGCACAGGGGCACACGGCCGGGGTGGCGCAAGCCAAGCGTGGGGTTGTGGGGCTGGGGTTGGGCATCGCGGCAAGCCCAGCGGCGGCGCTGTGTTCCGATGGCATGGGCGGCGGCGCGCTGCCAGGGCCCAGGCGGCGGCGCCAGCGCCGGCGCCGGCGCCCTGCCCAAGGAGCCACACGCAGCAGCCGCACCCACCCCACGGGGGGCCGGCTCAGCCTGGCGCCAGGGTGACGATGTATGAGCACGGGAGTCTACTGTGGGCTGCGTGGTCGGGGTAGTGGGCCGCAGCGAAGCGGTGGGAGCTGGCCGCTGTGTGACCGCCCCCGTGCTGCCGTGTCCCTTTTGCGCCCCCGCCCGCAGGCTCTGTCGGGAATGGCGCGTGTCAGGCACCTCGTGGCGGACGATGCAGTCAGCGAGGTGCAGGTGCGTTGCTGCGTCACTGCATCACCGCATCACTCATAGACACCTTTTGATGCGGTAGCCTATGTGAAACATTGTCCTCATGTGGCAAGCAAGCATGCATATGCACACATGTGAAAGCGGCTCGACAGGAGCAGCCCACCCCCTGCAGGTCGGGCCGGGAGGCGGCTGGGGGACACAGCTGGGACCGGGTGCGCCGCCGCCGTCCGAGCCGGACGGCCCCAGCGGGCGCGCCGCCAAGGAGGCTGCCTGGAAGCAGCAGTGGCAGCACTGGCAGCAGGAGGACGTGGCGTGGCGCGAGCAGCGTGGCGTGCAGGAGCAGGCGCGGCGGCAGCGGCGGTCGCCGCCCGGCGCCGAGGGCGCGGCCGCGGCCGCGGCCGAGGGGTTGGAGCAAGAGCAGGGGCCCGGTCCCGGGCCGGAGGCAGTGCAGGCACAACACGGGCCGGGTCCGCGGAGCGAGGCGTCAGGCGGGTTGGCGTCCACACGGGGTGGGCCGGCGGCGGCTGGCAGCTCCGCGGGCGGTTGGCCGCAACAGGAGCCGTGGCAGGGTTGGGAGGGGGGGCCGCAGGCGCGGCACGAACCCGCGGCCTCGAGCCGGCCCGGGTCGAGGTCGGGGCCGGTGGCGCCCGGCGGCGATCCGGCGGGCGAGACCTGGCGGAGCGCGGGCTCGGCACGGCCTGCGGCAGGGCAGCGCTGGAGCCGGGAGCAGGACCAGGATGGCGAGCAGGCGCATGAGCAGGAGCAGGATGGCGAGGACGAGCAGGAGTTGGAGCTGGACCCGCGCCGGCAGTCGCTGCGGTCGCGGTCGCGGCACTCGCAGCAGCAGCGCTGGCCGAGCGGCGGCGGCTCTGAGGACCGGGAGCAGTACGGGGAGTACAAGCATGGCCTTGGGGCGGGCGTTGACGATGGCGTTGACGAGGTGCTGACGGGCACTGTGCAGCTGCGGCAGTCGGGCGCCGCCGGGGGCCCGCAGCCGTGGCCAGGGGCGGGCGCCGAGGGGCAGTGGGACCTAGGGGCATCGCAGCGCTCGGCAGCGGCGGCGGGAGGGCGGCAGGACGGCGCTTTTCCGGATGAGCCGCCGGCCGGGCAGTGGCACCTGGGGGCTTCGCAGCGGTCCGCCGCGGCGGCGGGCGGACCCGGCGGCACGTTTCCGGACGAAGAGCCGGCCGGTCAGTGGCACCTGGGGGCTTCGCAGCGGTCCGCCGCGGCGGCGGGCGGACCCGGTGGCACGTTTCCGGATGAGCCGCCGGCCGGGCAGTGGCACCTGGGGGCTTCGCAGCGGTCCGCCGCGGCGGCGGGCGGACCCGGCGGCACGTTTCCGGACGAAGAGCCTCCGGGGCAGTGGCACCTGGGGGCTTCGCAGCGGTCCGCTGCGGCTGCGGGCGGGCCCGGCGGCGCGTTTCCGGACGAAGAGCCGGCGGGGCAGTGGCACCTGGGGGCTTCGCAGCGGTCCGCTGCTGCGGGCGGAGGAGGGCCGGATGGCTTCCCGGCCGAGCCACAGCCGGGGCAGTGGCACCTGCTGTCCACCAAGGACCTCACGGTGCAGGGCTCGCCAGATGAGTTCCCCGACGAGGGGCCGGTAGGGCAGTGGCACCTTGACTCCACGCAGCGCTCGGCCCGTCTGGGCGCCACGGGCGGCGGCTACTGAGCAGTGCTGAGGCGCGAGGCGCTAGCTGTGCAAGGGGCAGGCCAGGCCGCACGGGATGAGGCGCTAGCGGTGCTAGGGGCAGGCCAGGCCGCACGGGGGGAGGCGCTAGCGGGGCGTTGGCAAGCGGGCGCGTCGCAGCGCTCGACGCAGCGGCGCAGCTCGGAGCCATGGGCGGGCAGGGGGGCTGACCGGACGAGGTGCCGGCAGGGTAGTAGTAGACGGGGAACATGGAATATGATGGGCGGATGGGCTGGTGTGGGTGTGGATGGTGCCGGTAGGTTGGCCACAGCGCCCCGTGCGCACGAACAATACTTCATGTCGTGTTCTTGTGTTGAGCTGTGTTGAGCTGTGTTCTGTTGTGTTGTGTTGTGTTGTGTCGTGCTGGCATGCTGTTGTGGTTGTTGTGTTGTGGTGGTGCGGTTGCGCTGACAGCAAGGGCTGCTGATGAGCACGGACGCAGGGGGCGCGTGAACAGACACCTGCAGGTCTGTACGTTATGCTGAGGAACGGTGACGCCAGTGACGAATGTTGTGTGCGAACAGGGCTACATCCCATCTTTGCAGGAATGAACGCAACCGTGGGGTGCGTGTTGTTCCTTGTTAGGCGCGACGAGGAGCGCCTGGGCATGACTTCGCAGGGCCGCAGGCTGCTCGCTGCGGCGCTGCCGTGCGGTCGGCACGCTGGTAGGAAGCTGAGATGTGGGGCGTACGGGGGCGGGCAACTTGGCAGGGCACCATGGCGGCGCGTGGCATGTTGAGGTACGTTGCATGGGGGGACGTTCGGTCCGGTTGGGGCTGGTATCCCTGCCCAGTTGAGCTGTAATTCCTCCCATATCATTTAAAAAGCCGGAAGGTCTTGAGTTGAGCACCAAGGCACATAGCCCGACCAACACCGCAAGCACCCGGCAGAACCCGGCCAACACACGTACATTCACATACATTTCACGAGGGCACATGCCGCTGCCGATGGGCTCTGATCGGCAGCGGTACGCAGCCTGCATCCGCGCCCGCTCTCCAAGACACACAAGCTACACCAGGGGAGCTCCCCTGAGCTACACGCCCCAACCTATGCGCGAGGCCGCGGCTTGACAGCTTCCAGGCGGCCACCGCAGCGTGCACCGGGGCGCGCATGCGCTGCGTTCGTGCATGCGTCCATCGGCTGAGCAAACGAACGGACAGCCGTGGCCGCCAGCGCTGCGCAGCACACCACACCGGTGCGTTTACGTTGGCGCCTATAGCGCCACATTCAATCCACGAGCCGTTCTGACATACTTGCGAGCAGCCATTCGTTGTGTGCGCTTTCCTTTCGTTGCCAAGCCCCGAGCCTCGCGCATCCACCAGCCCAGCGAGCGGTCCCTTGCCAGCCCCAATACCCCAAAGCCCCAGGCAGCTGGGTCAGCCTCAAGCGGCAGCAGCGGCCGCGCTCAGCAGGCGCAGCAGCCCGTGGGCGCCTTCTCCACGTTCTTGGCCTTGCGGTTGAAGAAGAGCGCGCGGAGGCCCAGGCAGCAGAGCCAGTACCTGCGGGGGCCGTGGTCGCGGAGGGTGGCATGCATGCTCTTGGGCGCCATCGGCGGGCGGAGAGGCACTGGCACCAACACTGCTGCCACACACCGCTGATGCCAGCACCAGCAGCACCAGCCCACGCGACCGGGCGCATCCACGGGCACGCGCCGCGCCCGGGGGCGGCAATGCCTTGGCGCGCTGCCAGGTGTCTCTGCCAGAGCTCCAGCCGCTCCGCGCCTTCGCGTCCCCAGCCCCGGCGCCACTCCTGCTCCGCCGCACGCACCTGAAGCAGCCCTCTATGCAGCCCCAGGTGGGCCCACACCACAGGTGCTCCTCGTGGATGTCCAGCGCTATGTCCTCAAAGCCCGTGGACCTGCCGCACGCAGGAGAGGGCGCAGGAGAGGGCGCAGGAGCCGACCGGATTGCGCTGAGCCGCGGGAGCTAGCTGCAGCAACGTGCGGCCGGGGCGGTGCCGTACACGCGGCGCATGGGCTTAGGATGGCGGCCATGCAATCGTGCACTTGCTTCCCCTTCATCGAGCCCGCATGCATGCACGCGGTGGTGACGGCAACGCACCTGGCGCAGACGTCGACGTTCTTGTAGTACCTGCGCGGCGGTGGGAGGGTGTGCGGCGGTGGGAACACAGTAAGCCGGATACATATCGGGTTCAGATCAATCTTGCATTTAGGCTACGGGCAGGACAAGCTGGGTGTGCGCTGAACGCGAGGTCGTGGGAGCGTGGCTACCTGTTTGGCCACAGTGATAGGCGCGGCGCAGCCAGCGATGGGCGTGTTGAGTGGAGACTGCATGCTACAGCGGCTTGCCAACACCTTGCTGGACGCCCAGGAGGCTGCTGCTGCGTCACGACGCACCCCGGATGACGCATCCCGGCTTACTTCATGAAGTCGCCCCACTCCATCCAAAAGGTGCCGTCGTTGGTGGGCGTGAAGTCCAGCGCGCGCTTGACCTGCGCCAGCAGGGGCGCGGCGCGGTGGGCGGTCGGCGCTGGTCTTACACGGGCAACGCAAGCAACGTGTTGTGGCATTCAGTGCCGTGCGCTCTCGGCTGCATGCGACAGTGTGGGGCGGCGCTCGCCGCCCAAGCCGCACCTTGGGGTTCTGGTCCCACAGCGGGCTCTTGTCGCTCCACGCGCCCTGCCACTCGAACGTGCCCCACGGGTTGCGCAGCTGCGGCCACGGCAGCAGGCGGGTGCGGCAGTGCGCAGAGGCTCTGAGCGCTGCTTTCAGCGCCGGTACTGCACGCACCGGCGCTCGTCTCGTCGGCGGTACGCGGTAGCTGCGACACGGCTCTCGGCCGGCTAAGTCAGAAGCTGCCAGGTGGAAGCGGGTATCGCGCGGGCCTCCCTGGTGCCCAGGCTGGCACCATCGCAGCCGTTCCCACACCGGCAGCGTCGCGTGCGTCAGCGCACTTGGCTGCTGGCGCATCGCTTCCAGCCCCAAGCCGTCGCCACAGCCTGCTAAGCGGAATGCACGCTGAAGTTTGTTGCAGTGCCATAACGCATGGTACCGAGTACACTCCCCTGTGGGTGTCATCAACAAAACGAAAGGCCCCCACCTGCACCAGCTGGTACCGGTCCACCAGCTTGACGTTGCATATGGTGTAGGCATGCCCCTGCACGATGCCGTTGATCTGAGGGACATCACGGAGACGCAGGGACGCAGCTCACTCACTCTCACGGATGCGGGCTGGTGGGTTGGCGACCGGCGCAGAAAGCGACGGGGCTCGAGCTGGCACTTGCAGCGGCATGCGTGATGGCGCATGACACCTCAACGTGGCAGCGCGCTCACGTCCTGCTTGTCGTTGCCGCTGCCGCTGGATGCCGCGATGAAGCAGCGCTTGCGGCAGCTGTACAGCAGCGTCTGCGGGGGCGGCGGAAGGCAGGCACGCGTGCACGTCCTTGCAAGCCCGCCCCTATCGCCGCCAGCGCAGCCGGGGCGGGGGCCCGGGGACCGCTGCCCTGCCGGCCAGCTGACAGAAGGTTTCAGTGCGTTGCCACCGCACCAGTCGCCCTGCCTGTCGCACATTGTTTGTAAAAAACAAAAGCTTGCGTGCGGAGGTGTGGGTCCTCGCTGCCTCGCACACATGTACGCAAGGATGTGAGGCATGGCGCCGGGCCGCCCCCATGCGCCCCGCCTCACGTTGAACATCTCCTCGCAGTCCAGCACCAGGTCCTCCGTGGGCCGGTGCGACAGCCCCGTGCTGTAGGTGCCCCCCGGCTGCTGCCTGCAGGGGGTGACAGCGAGGGCCGAGCCGGGCGCTGCGGACGAGCGCCTTCATGGCCCTGACGCGCACGCGCGTGGCCCTGTGCTCGGTACCTCGGGCTGGGGGAAGGCCGGTCGCAAAGGCCCTTGGCCGCGCCCACCTGTGCACCAGCTTGTACTGCGTCCACTTGCCGGTCTGCCGAGCCGCAGCCGTGCGACAGGGGGTGGGTTGGGGGGCACCCCATGGCCGGGGGGTTGGGCTCGGGCAGGACAATCACGTGACGTGACGATGGGGCTCGGGAATGAAAAGACACAGCAGGCGGAGGCGCGCGGGCGCGTTTGCGAGTCGCCCGCCCCTGGGCCGCCGGTGCCCCAGCCTTGGCTCTCTGTTGCTTGTACCGGCTTGTTTCTGTGTTATGGTGCGTGTGTTTGTCATGTCGTTGCCTGTACCGGCTCGCTGCTGTGTGCGGCAGCGCCTCGCCGATCGGCGCCACAGCTTCACACCAGGCCAGCCGCGCTGCCGGCCAGGGCAGCAGCTTCGGCCCTGCGCTGCCGGCCAGGGCAGCAGCTTCGGCCCTGCGCTGCCGCAGTGCTCACCTTCTCATCCAACTGCACCTGGTAGCACGGATCGCCCGTCAGGCACTCTGCGGGCACACCACAAGACACCAATGGCGCCCGTGAGGACCAGCACGCCGCCGCGCAGCTTGTTACTGGAGGCTGTCAGGGCGCCGCCGACACGTGTTACGACTGGCCGCTGCAGCAGCGCGCGAGGCGAACGCGCCAACCACCAAGCACGCGCGCCGACTCCGCTCGTCCCCAGCGTCGCCAATCTACCAGACCCAGCAGCACGACAGGCCGGCCGGCAATCAGGGGCTTACCCAGGGCCCACATCGTCGTGCCGCCGTCCAGGGCGGCGTACGAGCCCTGCGCCAGGGCACACGCACGGTTAATCTCGCGCCAGCTCGCGGCCTCCGCGCAACCGCACAGTCCATGAAACGCGAGCGCTCCAGCGCCTCGCCTCGCCGCGCCCCGCAGCTGCAGCGCACGCACCTTGAACTGCGGCGGCAGGGGCACGGGGCACAAGACGCAAGGCGTGAGCTGGCCGGCCCCCCGAGGGTCTGCACCTTTGCCGAACGGCGGGCATGTGCACGGCCGCAGCAGCGGGGAGCCATGATGACCCGCCCGGCCCCTGGCATTCCCCACACCGTCACACAGCACACCCACGGGGCGGCGCTGGCGGCAGGTGGGCGCTGGCTGCCGCCCGGCTTCGGCTAGCGGCCCCCCAAGGGCCCCGGCATCCAACGCTACCGTGCTGATTACCCGCGGAGCCCCGGGGTACTCATGCCTCTCTGTGTCTCCCCACCCCAGCCAAGGTACAGCGCGCACAACACACCCCATGGGGCGGCCGCACCTTGGCCATCGCCTTCTCCAGCAGCAGCACCCAAGCCTCGTCGCCGTTGGGCTTGGCGAACAGCGGCTGGCCGTCGCGGCCGCACGGTATCCAGTCGTCGACCACCACAGTAACCCACTTTTCGTGCGGCGCGTCCCACAGCTTTATCCGGTACTGCGGTGCGGCACGGCACGGGTCCCGTATTGCATGATTAACGCCCGTGTCGCGTCGACGCGTGCTGCGCTTCAGGTAAAACGCCACACCAGCGTACGGCGGCTGGTACCGACACACCTTGCCGTACTGCGTGTACTCTGCCGTCAGGAAGACCTGCGCGGAAGAACCAGCGCAGCGCACCAGCGCCCAGAAGGCGTAAAGCGGCTGCGGCGGGCTCCTGGGGTCGCTGTCTTGGCCTACGGCCAATCCCACTGGGGCCGCGTGCACGTGGGCTCGAGAGGCGCTGACCCGGATTGGCTGGCCCAACGGGCGCAGCCGCCACACCTTGCCTATTCGGAACGCCGCCACACCTGCTGTATGGCCCCATCCTGGTTGGCCATGCACGCCAGCGCCGACATGAGCCTGCGGCCAGGGGCCGGCACATCGGGAACGGCGCGCTCACACCATGCGTTCAGAATTAGGTAACACATAGTCAGCACGACCCGCGCGGCACGTGTGTGAAGGAAGGAGGCACGAGCGCAGCGGCCCCTGAGCCTGGACAACCGGGCGGGCCGGCCGATCGCAGCCATGCTGCAGCAGCCGCAGGGCAGCCTAGCACGGCTGTTATGTGTGCAGCTGAGCATGTTGGTACCGGCCCGGCGGCCCACCAGCAGTCGCCGAGGGAGCCCTGGCAGATGTCCGCCGGCTCGATCTCCCCTGCGGCACAAGGCGCGGCGCGGCGGTACCGTTGCGGCACATCGCCCACGAGCATGGCCGGCTGACCACGTGGCTGGGGCCTGAGGCCGCACCCGCTGCCGCCGGCTGGAGCACGACACAGGCCCGCGCGCTGCACCCATGACACACACCCGAGAACAGCTTGGCGCCCGTCTTGCTGCCGGCCGCGACGATGTCCGCTATGCGCCGCCTGCAGGGGAGCGGTTGAGAGCATGAGCGGCCGGTTCGTGGAGGCGTACAGGTGCATGCCGCGGCTGCGCCGCTGGGCGCCCAAGGAGCGCCCGGCGCTGATCGACTGCCGCGGCTGCGCCGACACGACCACGGCGCCGTGACAGGCCGGTGGTCACGAGGGCGAGCGGGCAGGAGTGGAGCCAGGCGAGGCCGCGGCCCTGGCTGCCGTGTGTGCCCAGCGCCCAGCCTGGCCACGCACCACTGCACCTCGGCCTCGATCTCCGCCGGCGACTTGTCCTTCCAGGCGCCCAGCGCGACGTGGTTGTGTGGGAACTTCTTGTCCTGCGAGCGCGCGGCGGCGGGACGCGACAGCCGCAGCAGCGCAGGCGCCGGTTGGCGGTGGCCGGGGCGGTGCGCAGCAGGGGAGAGGCGTGTGCTGGCGGCTTGAGTGACGCACTGCACCGGACCAGCCCGCACCTGTGCCCCGAGCCGGGGCGCCCCGCGCTACTCATTGCGCTGTGTCCTCGAACTGGCGTTCTGGGCGCTGTGCCGCTGGACGCTGGTACCTAGGCAGCTGCAGCTGCGCGTACATGGGCCCCTCCCGTCCTTGCTCCGGCGTGCTCCTGGAGCCTCCAAGCGTCCACGGCGGCGCCCTGCTGCTCGGGGTCGGGCCCTCGCATCCAGGCCTTGTGCTGCACGGCCCACCTTGTAGGTACACTGGCAGCAGACGCAGAGCCTGGGGTGAGGCAAGGACCGGCGGGCGGGTGTATGGGAGTGAGGGGCGCGAGCGCTGGCGCTCGGGCTGTCGCCGTGGGGGGCGGCCTTTGTGGCTGGCACCTGGGTGCTCACCCGCAGAGAAGTCCCCGGCTGAGGCGTTTGGCGTATGTGAAGAAGCAGCCAAAGACGTAGATGTGTACGGCCATGTACACGAGGATGATTGGCCAGAAGAGACACTGCGGGGTGAGAGGCGGGGCGGGTAGGGGGGCCGGGGCCAGGGCGGGACTGGCGCTGACGCCGGGCGGCTGGGGCGTAGAGGCCGAGGTAGGGGGAGCAGGCCCTGATGGACGGGTGACGCCTGGTGGACGGCGAAGGGCTGTACCAGCGAGCCTGTTCACCAGTTATTCCTGGCGCGCCGCTCTTCCAACGACCAGCGCCAGCCGCTTTACTGACCATCCCTACCTTGCCCACCCAGATCCAGGTCTCCCTGCGCTGCTTGCTGCAGCAGCCCGCCCCCGAGGGGGAGCCCGGGTCGGGTCTTGGTGGCATGACCGTGCGGTAGTGACGTGCTGCGTCCTAGCCTGGCATCTACTGTTAAAAGTATGCGGCACAGCTACAGGGCATTGGCCCTGTCGCTGGCGAGCGACCGCGCGGCATGGTCAACCTAGACTAAGTCCAGACACGGCCAACAGTCTCGCTGTAGTCGGTGATTGAAACTGTGTGCCATGTGCGCGTGCGCTGGCGTCTGTCTCGAGTACGCTTGTGTTGCAGTTCCGCGGCTCCTCGATTTCTTCATGATGGTGAAGGCAAACCACCGCCCTGTGCTGACCCCGCGTACAGTCTAGTGTTCTGCATCTGTCTCGTGTTCTAGGTTGCATATATATGCGTACTGTGCAGAGACTGTTTAACGCAGTATCGAAGGTCGCGTCTATCACGCGCAGAACTTCTCAGCAGTTTACCAAAGCGTTGTATATCACCGTTTAGCGTTGTCAGAGGCGGAGGAGCAGGCGGCAAGGGAGGGTCGACGATACCGCCCCCGAGGGAGTCGCCGAGCTCCCGAATACCTTGATGATGTGGCAGCTACGACGCTGGAGCTGAGCGGCAGGAGCGCGTCGCCGCGATGGCGACCGGTGAGTGTTCGCACCTCGTGTACTCAGGCTGTGCCCGGTGTAGCCACCATGGCTGCGCTAGTTGCTACGTAACCTGTGGCTACCCAGCTAAGCTTCTGGTCTTGGGTTCGCGCGTTCACCATCGTGTTGCCACATCGCCACAGACCCCGGCCCTCCTGATGGAGGGAGGGCCCGGACCTCTGGGCCTTTGCATAAGTTGAGCTGGACGGCGCTCTTGCGGAAAGGCTCAGCTGCGGGTAAGGCAACGGCGAAACGCGCAGGAATGCACAGCGCGAACGCTGCAAGGCATAGTGACAACATTTACCAGAGCCTGCTTATTTGAAAACGGTTCACTTGAGGACATGATGCGTCCGCACAGGGCCTATATGCGCCCCGTCGACGCGACGCCGCTCCCTGGCCAACGTGCCTCCGGCTCCCACGGAGCCTGCGCTCGCCCCTTCCCCTTCCCCTTGACCCTTACCGAAATGTGACCCGTCCATGCCTGGCGGTCCCGAAAACCACCAAACCACCAGATGGCTCGCTTCAGCCTGCTGGCCGGGACAGCGGCGCCGACGGCGGCGGCGCCGACTCTCCAAAGGCCAGCGGGATGGCCTTTGGTTCGCCGGTGGCGCCGCCGCCCATCCGGCCCGGCTCGATGGGCCCCGGCGCTATGGGAGCCACCAGCTTCCGCGGCCTGCCCCGCAGCTCGAGCAATGCGGGCCTGGCCATACCCCTGCCCGGCGTCGGCTCGGTTCTGGCCAACGGCATGGGGCCGCCCACCAGCGGCCCGCTCAGCCAGCGCACGCCGACTAACATCTACCATGCAGGCCTGCTGGCGCCGGGCGCCGGCAACGGCAACACAGCGGATGTGGTCACAGCCGTTAAAGACCTGCAGCTGCGCAAGCGCAGCGTCATGTTCCATGCCACAGCCGGGCCGGCGCTGGCGACGCGGACGGGCAGCTTGAGTACCTACTTTTTTGCGCCCAACCCCACGCCCGGCAAGGTGCGGTTTGGGCCGCAGCGGCGCGCCTACCAGGGATGGCCTGGGTACGGTAGCGATTTGCCGGGCTGTGCTGGGGTAGTCGGCACGAGGGGGTTGCGGGGGCGTTCTACTCGCGATGTCCGCGGCTCCAAGCAGTGGGCTTTGCAAGCGGCCTGCACGCGGCGTAATGCGGCGCCGGGTGCCGTGTGTGCCTGTCTTGACAGCGACGTTGCCAATTTTGGACTTATACAGCTGGGAGCCTCATCGGGGCAGCTGTGCAGTGGTTGCTGCATTTCAGCGGCGCCAGGGGCGGGCACCCGGAGCTTTGCCGGCCACAGCGATAGTTGGCGCTGGCCGCCGGCCATGTTGGTCGGTCCGGCGGCACGGGCACTGCGCAGTCGGCTTGAGCGGCTGTGTGCTGTGGTGCTAGCAGCGCTCAGGAGCGGAGCCACGGACTGTCGCCTAAGACTTTCGACTGCAACTGGAGGTCCAGCTGCCGGTCCGGCAGGACCCCGCTCGAACAGCAGCGACACCGCCGGCAGGGGCGCGGGCGGGCAAGGTCGCGCCCACGGCTTGAGGCATCCCCCGACAGCGTCGGAGGGCGGCCTGTGGACAGCGTCTCGCTGGCGGCCAACCGCCGGGCAGCCGGGCTGTCGCCTGAGACCTTCGACTGCAACTGGAGGTCCAGCTGCCGGTCCGGCAGGACCCCGCTCGAACAGCAGCGACACCGCCGGCAGGGGCGCGGGCGGGCGAGGGCGCGCCGACGGCTTGGGGCATCCCCCGACAGCGTCGGAGGGCGGCCTATGGACAGCGTCTCGCTGGCGGCCAACCGCCGGGCAGCCGGGCTGGCGGGTCTTGCGCGTTGCGCCGGCGGGCTGAGAGCAACGGTGGTTGAAGCGGTGCCGTACTGTCTGCACGACGTCAGCCCCGGCGGCCCCGGATGCGGGGCAGCCGCAGCTCCAGCCTGTGGCTATCTCCCGCCGCCTGCTGCCTGGCCGGCTTTCCGGCCGGCTGGACCGCCGCAGCTCCCGGGACCGCCGCAGCTCCCGGCACGGCAGTGTGCAGCCCAACCGGGGGGCTGGCACGCGGCTACCCGCGTGGCCCCGCCTTGTCCCGCACCTCACCACCACCTAGCGCACATTGCACACCCACCAACGCCGGCCCGGCTTCCGCGCCCATCCCCGCAGGGCGTGTGCTTCTCCCCCGACGGCACGTACGTGATGCGCTGGGGCTACGGCCCCGACGTCAAGCTGCTGTCGGCGGACGACGGGCTGGTCATGGTCACCATGCTGCCGCCGGGTGCTGCGGGCGTGCGCTTTGCCACCTTCAACGATGACGGCAGCAAGGTTGCGGCCGCCACGGACGACTGCAAGGTCGGTCCGTAGCCGCTGCCGTGTGAGGGGGCCAGGCTCTGCAGACTGCTACATGCCTGAGGTGGGGTGCGCCGCCCAGACCCAAACCTGACGATTTGCCTGTGCGTGTGCTGCCGCGCCTGCCTGCGCCGGGCCTGGGTGTCGTGCCCGCAGGTGTACGTGTGGGTGACCAGCAACAAGTTCCTGCAGTGCCGCCTGGACGTGGGCGCCGAGCCGCTGGCCCACGTGGTGTTCAGCCATGACAGCCGCCACCTGCTGTCGAGCGACGACGAGGGGCAGCTGGAGCTGTGGGAGATCAGCAGCGGTAAGGCGGCGCCGGCCCCTGTTCGCCTTGCTGCTGGCACGGGCAGCACGCGGGGCGCGGGCCCGACACGCGGCCGTGCAGCGGGTCGGGGCCCCTTGGGGTTGGCTTGGCTGGGCAGGTCCTGGGCCGGCACGGTGCCCTTGGTCACCACTGGTGCCGCCTGCCTACCTGCCCTACCTGTCCACAGCCTCGATGGTGCGGCGGTACGACACGGGGCACGTGAGCCGCAAGTGCGGCTTCTCGGCGGATGGCGAGAGCGTGCTTAGCTGCGCGGGCGACGACTGCGGCCTTGTGGCGCTGGACAGGAGCACTGGGCTGCTGCAGCTGACGCAGGCGTTCGAGGACGTGGCCGAGTCCCGCAACCGGGCCAGCTACGTCATCAGCCCAGACGGCAACAAGGTGCGGCGCGGGGCGCTGGAGGCAGGGGCCTGGGGTGCTGGGACATGGCAGGGACCGCAGAGAGCTGGCTGGAGCTCAGGGAAGGGCTGCGGAAGGCGTAAGCACGGGCCGCGGGGCTGTGCATTTGAGCAGGCTGGTTGGGGCCACGGCCATGGCTGGGACTGCAGCTGGAGCGGGAGGGCTGAAGCAAACTTGTGCTGCTGTGGGCCGCGTCCGTGCAGGTGCTGCTATTCGTACTGGAGCAGGTGTACGGCATCAACCTGGTGCTGTATGACACCGCCAACGACACAAGCATACCGCTGCAGGTGCGGCGGGCGGGCAGGCACCGCGCCAGCCGGGGGGTTGACGGGGCAGGCGAGGCGGGGGTATCCTGTTGGAGCATGCGCACGAGCGGTCTCCATGTCTCCCGCATTGCCCCTGACAGGTCTGCGACGGCGCCGTCACGCACGCCGATTTCTCCAACGACTCGTCGCTCTTCATCACCGCCGGCCGCGACGACCTGATCCACGTGTGGGACGCGGAGACGGGCATGCTGCGCAACACGCTCGAGGGCCACGCCAGCGATGTCCTGTTCTGCAAGGTGCGGCGCCTCACGCCTCCGCCATCTTTGCGTACCACTGACGCACTTGGTTGTTGAATGGCCCAAGCCCCACTGCCCAACCGCCGCGGCCCCATGCGCCTTGTCCACAGATCTGCGAGGACGGCACGGTGGCCATCAGCGGCGACAGCGAGGGCAATGTGCTGGTTTGGTCGCTAGACGAGGGCGCCTGCGTCATGCGCCTGCAGGTGGGGCCTAGACACCAGGCAACAGCAGCGGGTCGCGGAACATGCGGCGGCAGCAGGCCAGCAGGAGCTAGCCCTGGCAGTAGATCGGGGCTGCAGGGACAGGCCTGTTCCAAAGGAGGTCACATGCGTCAGCAGCGCGCATGCCGGGTTGTCAGCCCATGGTCGCTGAGCGCCGTACCCTGGATTTGTTCCGCCGTGCACGCAGGCGCACACGGCGCCCGTGTCGTACGTGGACCTGACTGCAGACGGCACCCGCGCGCTGACGCTGGACAGCGAGGGCCACGCCTACTTGTGGTTCCTAGACGCGGCGCGCACGTTCGAGGTGGGTCGTTGTGGTCGGGCGGCTTGGTCGGCATTGCTATCCGTGGGCGGGGCGCTGGACGGTCGCAGACCGCGTTGGGCTGTGTCGCAGTGCATGCCGTGCGTGGGCCGAGTGGAGACGTGCAGCTGCTGCTGGCGCTGCTGCTGCCGGGCCGCAGGTGATGCGGCAGCACAGCGACCTGGTGTCGGCCGTGAGCCCCAGCCCCGACGGCACCACCATGGTCGTGGGCTATAAGGACGGCTGCCTGCGCTGCTGGAACCTGGGCGACGGGCCCGGCTTCGAGGCCACCGTCACGTGGACTCACTCCAAGCAGGCACGGCCGCCGCCATGCGCGCGCGTCGCTGCCTGACCCGCAGTCCCGCGACGCGGCCTGCCCTGCCGCGACCTCCCCGGGCCTCCACGCAACCCAGCCTTTCTCGAACCGCGCACCGCATCAGGCTTCACCCCGCCATCCATTGAGGCGGTTGCGCAAACGTGCCCCGTCATGTGCTACCCCCAGCGCAACCACACCCTCTTGCAACGCTCTTTCTTTCCTCCCGCAGCTGTGCCCTATCGAGCTGTTGGCGATGCGGCCGGACGGCGCGCAGGTGGCGTCAGCGGGCCGCGACGGCAGCGTTGTTGTTACCGACATGCGCCGCGGCATGGTGGTTGCGGTGCTCAACCCGCATAGCGACTTTGTGACGGGTCTGCTGTTCAGCGACCGCAGCGACTTGCTCATCACCGCCAGCCGAGTGGGCGAGGTCACCGTGTGGAGTGGTGCGTTACGTAGCGTGGGGACCGGGAGAGAGGTTGCAGTGAAGGCGTGTGGACAGGAGGAAGGGATGGCACAGGGCATAGGGGATGGAGCGGACGCATCGCGAGCTCCCCGCAATGTGAGGTTGCGCTGACGGCACGCCCTGCCATGTCTCTCACGCCACGTGCTGATCGTGCCATGTGCTTACGCCTGGCCGTGATGTCGTACGTGCAGCCAAGCATTACGGCAACGAGCCGCTGCGGGAGCTGGAGGTGCCGGACCTGCTCGAGGTGACGGCGCTGGCCGTCAGCCCCAGCCAGACCTTCCTGGCCGCGTCCACCGCCGGCGGCACGGTGCACGTGTGGAGCATGAGCACGTTTGCGGCTCAGGTGCGGTCGCGCGCCCGCGCCTGCGAGGCCCCTGTCCTTGCATACCCATGCCGTGCGCATGTGGCGCCGTCAGTGAGGTACATCGTGGCTAGGTCCGCGTCGCACGGCGCCCCATCCAATGTGTCTTGTTGCGTGGTGGCCCCCGCAGACCGACGTCAAGGTGACGGACCTGCCCACCACGCGCATCAGCTTCAACTCGGACGGCAGCGTGCTGGCTGTGGGCGCCGCCGACGGCAGCGTCGCGCTGGTGGACCCCGTCACCGGCATGCGGTGCGTGCTGCGCCGGGCGCTGCCGTGCTGCGCTGCCTCGTGCCGGTGTCCTGCGCGGTGCCTGGAAAGGCCGCACCCAGCAGGTCCCCGGGCCCTGCTTGGACACGGCCAGAACGCTGTCCCATGTGCTCTCCTATCACGCAGGGCCGCGCACTACGCGGGCAACGCATCGAGCATCAACGATGTCGTGTTCCTCCACAAGCCGGTGGGTCCCGACCGAGACGCTGGCACGACCCGCCGCTGCAGATTGCTGTGGCGCCGCGCCACCGCCCGTGGCCCTGGCAAGACGCGCTGCTGTCGTTTGTTTTGGCGACTGCCAAGCTGACTTTCTGAGCCCGCGTACTTGGGTGGCGCCTTGCAGGAGCACGTGATGCTGAGCGTGTGCGGGCGCCAAGCCATCCTCTGGGACTGCCACAAGAGCAAGGAGCAGCAGGTGGCGGACTTCGTCGCGGACGGTGAGCTGCGGACCGCGCTGCCGCCTGCTGCTGTCCCGACGCAGGGCTGCTCAGCTGGGCACGAGCCGTGCCTGCCGCCCGTTCGAGGCCGGACCTTGACATCTGCTTGATTCTCTGTGGGCCTCGCAGGTTCGCGCGTCTTCGCCAGCGAGTCTGTGGGCGTGATGGCCAACCGCATCTGCGTCGCACACGACGCGGTCGTGCTGTTCGACCCAATCAACGGCGCCGCCATGTACGACATGCTGCCGCGGCCGCCGGAGCAGCACCCGGGGAACAGGTGCGGCGCCAGACGGTGCTATGCACAAGGGGCTGATGGGCGGCAGGGCTTCATGCCAGGCCAAAAGAGCGAAGTCCAGTCTCCGTCCTCGCGACGAGGGGTTGTATTCGGCACGTTGTAGCCTTGCTTGACCCGCCCAACTGACGCCCCATGGCCCTCCACCCGCGCAACCCTGCTGCACACAGCTACCTGTACCGCCACGGCACGGCGCTCACGACCGGCACCAACGGCAGCCCAATGGTGCTGTTCTGCGCGCCTGACACCACCGTGCACATGCTGGGAGACGAGACCAGCGGCACGCGCTGCCTGGACTTCTCCTCCGATGGCCGCCTTCTGGTGCGCCACCGAACCGGGCCTGGCAGCATCCTGGCTAGTACAGCATGCGCAGAGGACTTTGCTGCCTGGTAGCGGGCGCGCTGCTGCGGCGTCCGACGCGCCCCGGGCTGTGCGTGACGCGTGTCGCGTGTGGGTGCCGCCCGCTGCCCCCCGGCTTGACGCAGGTGAGCGGCACGCTGCGCGGCGAGGTGGTGGTGTGGGACGTGGTGCACCAGCAGCTGATGCACAAGTGGATCGCGCACAAGCGCTACGCCATCACCTGCGTGCGCTTCACGCACGACGCCACCGCCGTCTACAGCTGCGCCGAGGACTGCAAGGTGCGGGCCTGGCTCCGGCATGCCGCATGCGCCCACGGCCGCGTTCGGTCCGCCGAGCATCCCTGGGGCGCAGCGGCTTGCGGCGGCGCCCGCCCTGGCAGGCGTCCACGACGAACATGGCATTGCCGCGCCCTACCAGACCTCCCAGCGGCTTTGCCGGGGCGCAGCGGCCTCGCTAGCCAAGCAGCCGGGCCCATGGTGCCGCGCTTGCCTTCCTTGCGCCCTTGCTGCTAGGTCATTATGTGGGACTGGCGGCGGCAGACCAAGCTGGCGGTGCTCACCGGCCACCAGTCGCCGGTGGCGGCTGTGGAGATGAGCGTGGACGGGCTGCAGATGGCGTCCGGCGACAAGGACGGCCTCATCTTCATCTGGGACACCGCCTCGCACTCGCCCAAGCAGGTGCGCCACTGGCTGACGTGGCTGCGGCTGCGGGATCTGTGGGTGGCCCGGCTCCCTCCTCCCACACTTCCTCGCCTCCTGGTGTGCGGCACACCCCAACGTGCAGGTCATCCCCGCGCACGACGGCGCGGTGCTGTGCTGCAGCCTGAGCCCCTGCGGCACCATGGTCGCCTCAACGGGCGCCGACGAGCACATCGTCATCCTCGACGTGCACACGGGCCTGCAGGTGCGCCCTGCAGTGCTCAGGCGCTGCGGCATGGGCGAAACGCGGGACTGGTACACGCGGCAGCAGGCGCAGTGGGAGCCCGGCAGGCCTCTGGCGCTGCTCACTGTGCTGGGAGCGCGTGATGCTGCAGCGCACTCGCCCTACGCCGCACCTCACCCACCCGCCCCCAGCTGGCCACGCTGGACGACGCCATGGACGGCAAGGGCCTGACCATCAAGTTCTCCTTCGACGGCACCAAGCTGCTGGTCGGCGGCGAAAAGGGCGCGGTGCTGATCTGGGACGTGGCCCGGAATTGCCTGCTCTACGACATCCCCGCCCACGACGGCAAGGTGCGCGCCGCCGCCCTTGTGATCGGACCGGGCCAGACCACCGTCTCGCCATGGCCTCAGCCTAGACAATGGCTCGTGCCCCGGCCCGCGTGCTGACCCGGCCCCCACAGGTGTTTGACTGCGGCTGGTCGGGCGACTCGCGGCGGCTGCTGTCGGTGGGCTCGGACGGCAAGGCGCGGCTGTGGGACGCGTCCGCGGGCAGCGAGCTGTGCCAGGCCAACTTCGACCGCGTCATGGGCGCCGTGGAGAGCGGCGGCTTCGTGCACTGCGACCTGTCGGCCACAGGCAACCGGATGGCCGGCTGCACGGCCAAGGGCCAGCTCATCGACTGGGTGAGCGGATGGGATGCGGCACCGGGGCGGCAAACCGGCAGCAGCAGGAGCTGGGGCCTGGCAGCAGCGGTGGCCGCTGCAGGCGGGCTGCTGTGCACGCCTCCCAGCGCATCGCCCGGCGTCATCTCGCCCCCTTTCCTGCCTCGCTCACCTCGCCCCCTCCCCGCCCCCTGCCCCAGGACGTGGGCGCCGAGCTGCGCTGCGTGCCCGAGGGCTGCATGCTGTACCAGCGCCTCTCCGCGCTCAGCCTGAGCCGCAGCCGGGAGGTCTACTCGCGCCTGCTGCGCCAGTACCCGCTGCTGCCCAATACACAGGTGCGGTGGTCGGACTCAGGGTTCGGAGGGCGGCTTGAGAGTGCCCGGCCCGGCGTGGTGGTGGTGTTGGCTGGTTGGCTTCTCTCACGCGGCACCCTCGCTTCCCCCTCTCCTCCACCCATCGTTGTCCCTGCTGCACGAGACCGTTGCTGCCGTGTGTCCTGCCTCGCGCTCCTCCGCAGGACTCCCGCGGCTGGACCATTCTGATGCACGCCGTGGCCAGCAGCAACCCCGAGATCACCAAGCTCATCATCGGGAGCGTGCCCGCCGGCTCGGCCAAGCTGGGGCTCACCGCCTCGGCCGTCCAGGTGCGAGGGGCGGCGGGCAGGCCCACGGAGCTGCGGGGCCGGGGCGCGCGCGGCTGCGGTGCGAACCCCCAGTCCTCGCAACGGTCTGCGCCGCCGCCCGCATGGCTCGGACCTGGCACGCTGCGGTGCTTGCTTGATCCCTCAGCACATCGCCCCACGCCCCACGCTCCGCAGAACTCGGTGCTGTCCAGCATCCGGCATGTGCCGCGCGTGCAGATGCTGTCCTCGCCCGGGCTCAACACCTCGCTCAAAGCCCCGGCCGTCAGCGGCAGCGGCGTCGGCCCTAGCAGCAAACGCACCATGAGCCACGACCCCACCGGCGCTGGGGCCAGCGGCACCACCGCCAGCGGCAAGCTGGCGCCGCGGGCGTCGGGCGACGGCGGCTTGATGAACAAGCGGCTGGCGAAGCCAAGCGCCGGCGACGGCAGCGACGACGATGACGACAGCGACGACGGCCCCCTGCGGCCGCCGATTCCGGTGCCCGTTGGCGGCGTGCGGAGCGCCGCGGCGGGTGCCAGGACGTCGCAGACGGGCGGCGGCGGCGGCAGTTCAGGCCAGGTCAACATCTTGAGCCGCGTGGGGACGTTCTTCCGGACTAGCGCCGAGCTGCTGTCCCCTGTCCGCACGGCTGACAGCGCCGCCGGAGGTGCCGGCAGCGGTGGATCTGCGCTATCGTCTCCGCAGCCGGTGGCGGAGGCGGACCGCAGCCGGGAGGACGGGCCCGACCCCCGCACGTCGCCGCGCGGGTGAGGCATAGCAGGTGGCATCGTCGGGGCCCGGTGCAGGCCCTTGTGAAGCGCAAAGGCATGTACTCCATAGCTGCTGGGCTGACGTGCAAGAGCGTTCCGTGTCCATGCCCCTGTCCTCGCCCGCATCTGCCCGCAGCGCAACGCGTTCCTCGGCCGTGGCACCCCACGACCCGCCCTCCCCAATCCTCGGCGGCCGCGCCGCCGGCATGCCGCCGGCGCTAGCGCTCCCCATGCGCTCCTCTGCCAGCGGCGGCGCGACCAGCCCCGGCCCCTCGCCGCTCGGCGCCGGCGTGGGCGGCCGGCCAAGCCCCAGCGGCCCGGCCATTGCCGGCACCCGCATGTCCATCCTCAAAAGCGCCGCCGCTCGTGGCGGCAGCACCACCAGCACAGCCAGCGCCACCAGCGGCATGTTCGGCGACCGCGGCGCCACCGGCGGCGGCTCCATGCCCGGCACGGGGCAGCACTCGCTCGCGTCGACGCACGCGGGCGCCGGCGCCGCATCCATGAACCGCCGCCTGCTGCTGGGCTCCGTGCTGGAGGCGGAGCAGAAGCGCGACAGCAACCGCAGCCGCAGGCGCAGCTTCATGTTCGGCAGCCCGCACATGCCCGGCCCGCCGGCCAGCCTGATGCCCTCCTCCAGCGGCCTCGGCGCCGCCGGCAGCGGCCACGCCGCGGCGGCTGCTCACCACTTGGGGCGCAGCATCAAGCACGCCATGCAGCGCCTGGCGCGGGTGAGCAGCCGCGGCCACGGGCTGAGCGGCAACGGAGGGCACAACAGCGGCAGCCGGGACTTGGAGGACGGCGGCGCGGACTCGGGGATCGTGGTGAGTGCCGTGCGGGCATGGCCAGGGACGGGGGCGGGGACGGGGATAGGGACGGCGCTGCCCTGCCCATCCTTGCCGTTAGCTACCTGTACGGATCTAACGCGGGTTCTCGCCTCCATGGGTCCGCTTCATGCAGCGACACGTGTCGGACCTGAGCCGCTACCACGACGACGAGCACGACTCCAGCGCCAACCACCACGGCGGCGGTGCGGGCGGCGGCGGCGGCGGCCACGCCAAGCCCGCCGGCACGCGCACCATCCTCGCGCGTGAGCGCGACGACGGCCCCGCTCGGGCCGGCAACCGCATCTGGCCGGTGAGCCGTGCTGTCATGCTGCTTGGGATTGCATGCTGTGATACGCACAGTCGTTAGGACACGACTGGGTCCAGACGGCGCATGGCAGCTGCCGCTGGCGCAAACGCTTGGCTGCCGACAGGGGGCCCGGCTGAGCCCCTGCGCTGCCTCGTGTGGCGCCGCTCGTGCTTCCCCAGGAGCCGGTTGCGCTGGTGCGGCGGGAGGCCAACGCCATCAACATTGCGCTGGACGCGGGCGCCGCGGACTGCGTGCAGCACGTGTTGGACGCGGTGCTGGCGCAAAAGGTGTGTGTTCAACTTTGAGGGCCGAAATAGAGTACTATGTGTAGTCGAGGCAGGGGGATCTGCGGCAGCGAGGGCTGCGGCAACGAGGGCTGCGGCAACGAGGGCTGTGGCAGCGAGGGCTGCGGCAACGTGGGCTGCGGCAACGAGGGCTGCGGCAGCGTAGACTGCGGCAACGAGGGCTGCGGCAGCGGAGACTGCGGCAAGGCGAGGACGAGCGGCATGGCGTGGCCAAGCATGCGATGTCGTGCCGAGGCTTACGCCGCACTCCCTTCCGGCCCGCCTCGCCAGGTGACGCCCGGCTCCTACCACGCCATCACCGCCGCCATCCCGGCCGTGGCGCAGCAGTACCCCACCATGTGTCAGGTGCGCTGCTGGGACCCGTGGCCAGGGCCAGGGGCGCTCGGGCAGTTGGGCTGCGGCTGGGGCGGACGGGCGGGTGCAGGCCCCGGGCTCTTATGCAGCGGACCCTCACGCTGTCGCTGCCGTCCTTTGCTGGCCACAGGCTTTCCTGACTGGGCTGCCGCTGCGGCCGCTGGGCGAGATGGAGGTGCCCTCGGCCATCGCGAGTCGCGGCATGATCGTCATCTCGGCGCCGTCGTACACGTCGTACAAGGAGATGTGGATGAACGAGCTGCAGCTGCAGGGGGTGAGCAGGGACCGGCACGCAACACGCGCAGCGGCGAGCTGCGAGGAAGCATGCGCGCCACTGGCGTGAGCCCACGCCCTGCCTCGGGTCCCTACGCCCTGGTGATGCCGGGGCCGGCGACAGCGCATTTCTCCCATGCCTGCCTGACCGGCCCCGGCGCCCTCGCTGCCCTGTCCTCTTCGTGCGGCGGCAACAGGCCGCCAAGGGCCCCATGGCCCTGATGGAGGCGTGCATGGTGCGGCTGCCCTTTGCGGCCGCCAGCGGCAAGTCATCGGTGCTGCACACGCTGGTGGAGAGCAGCGTGCCGGTGCAGACCTTCGGCAGCGACACGGTCAAGGTGGAGCGGGCCAGGGGCGCTGGGGCTGGGCACGCAAGGGCCTCGAGGACAC
This sequence comes from Chlamydomonas sphaeroides, assembly GCA_001662425.1. NCBI lineage: Eukaryota > Viridiplantae > Chlorophyta > Chlorophyceae > Chlamydomonadales > Chlamydomonadaceae > Chlamydomonas > Chlamydomonas sphaeroides. Next base: position 13,876 of record BDDC01000225.1, on the reverse strand, counting down.
ATGGAGGCTGGGGCCGGTTGGCAAGGGGCTGCATGTCAGTGTCAGCTGTTGGCTTGGTAGCTCGTGTCAGCCTGTTAGCAAGCGCCTGCCTCTTCCGGCGCCCCCAGGCCATCGTCGACTACAAGTGGCGCAACTTTGCGCAGCGGCGCATCTACATTAAGGTGCGCCAATCGCAGTGCTCAGGGCCCGTCCGGGAGGATAGCTGTGCAGCTGCAGGGCACTACGACAGCGCGCCCTCGCCACCTGCCTCACGGCCCTCGCGCCCTGCTCACATCGCCCCCTGGCCCCGCAGGCGCTCGTGTACGTGCTCTACACCGTGCTGTTCACTGTCTTCGCCGTGCTCTTCGCCGACGACGACTACTCGGTGAGCACCCACAGCCCCAAGCACCCAGCCCCGTGCGCCGGTCGCTGCTGCTGTGCGCGGGAATGGCGCGCTTGCCAAACAGCCTTCGCCGCGGGAGGCGGCCGTGTGGCGTCAGCCTGTGCACCCCGCCTTTCCAGGTGCTGCGGCGTGTGGCGTGCGGTCCACGGCGCATGTTGTCTAACCCCGACCCTGCGCCGCGCTGCCCGTCGGTCCGCCGCCACAGGAGTCGCTTAGGGGCCTGTTCGAGACGGGCCGCGGCATCGCCATGGTCATCTTTGCCTGCGTACTGTTCGTGTACGGGCTGTACTTCACCGTTCTCGAGTGCGTGCAGCTCGTCAGCCTGGGCGCAGCCGCCTACTTCGACTCATTCTGGTGCGTGACGCCGAGGGGCGCGGGCCGCGGGTCGGGGGGGGCCAGAGCGGCTCGCGGCCGCGGCGCTAGGCGGGTTTGGTGAGCCAGGGGTCCAGAGGGGCTCGCGGCTGCAAGGGTGGCTGCCCATGTCCTGTTGCCCGCCACTGTGGGGCGCGCCTTGGAGTTCATCGAGTGCCCGCCTGCCTCCCTGCCTGCCCCCAGGAACCTGGTTGACATCGCCGCCTACGTCACCACGCTGGTGGTGTGCCCTTGCACTGTGTTCCGATACGGCATCGGCCCCGGCCAGTTTGTGCCCGTGCTGGTGCGTGGCGGGGCCGGGCAGGGGCGGTGCTCGGCCGTCCATCCGGCGCTGCAGTGGGCGTCCTCCAAAGTGCGTGTCGCGCTGGGCCGCACCCAAGTTGCCGTGTCTTTCTGTCTCTTTTCTTGCCGCAGGTGGCGGCCGAGGTGATCATGCTCTGGATCAAGGTGAGCTCGACAGCGCCGCCTGCAGCCTGCTCTAGTCCGCCCGCCGCACCCCTCTCGTCTCCTCGCCTGGCCCCCGGCCCTGACGCCGCTCATCCGCTGCCGCCTGCCCAGGTCCTCTTCTACGGCCTGGCCATTGACGGGGTGGGCACGTTCATTTTCATGACCGCTGAGATCATCAAGGGCCTCAAGTACTTCATCGGCCTGCTCGCCACGCTCTTTATCTCCTTCGCCGTCGCATTCATGGGTGAGGAGCCGGCATGACACCGGGCAGGGAAAGTGCGGCGCCCGGCGGCAGCCTTCGCCCCCCTGCCAGCGTGGGCTGACAGCGCCAGCCCCACGGAAGCTCATGCTGCGATCATGCCCGACTGCGCCATGCCAATGCTCCCCCATCCCTGGCTCCGCCCTGACCGTCCGCCGCAGTGCTGTTCCGCAACGAGGCCTCCGTCACCGACAGCGGCGATGAGGGGCTGGGCAAGCTATACGGTGCGTGCCATGGCCGCCTAAGCTGCTTGCCGTCCGTAGCTGCAGCCGTACCGTGCGCCGCCGGGTTTTGCAATGCGGTACACCGACTTTTGCTGCCGTACCATCGATGTTGCCGTACAGGTGATTTCGGCAACGCGCTGCTCAACGTGTATCTGGTCATGTTTCAGATAGGCGACCCCCACGATGCGTCCGACAGCGAGTACAGCCACGTGAGTGCCGTGCCGAGCTACGGCAGCCGTACCACGCCGTACGCGTCGCTTGCAGTGCCGTACCGTATGCACAGGCATACGGCTACACCGCCCACGCCTTCCCGCCTCCCCTTCCGCCCATCTGCTTCTTGCCCCGCGGTTCGCTCATCCCCGCATCTCCTCCCTGCCTGCCATGCCTTCCCTGCCCGCCCTCCCCGGCTCCTCCCTGCTCCCCCCTGCAGTTCGCCATCCTGCTGTTCTGCGTCTACATGTTTGCGCTCATCGTGGTGCTGCTCAACATGCTCATCACGCTCATGGCCGACATCTACCAGAAGGTCAAGATGATACAGCACTTTGTGTTCCTCAAGGGCCGCGCGGAGCTGATCATCGACGTGGAGAGCACCACGGGCGGCATCATGGCGCACTCGGGCAACCACCCGTACCTGCACCTGCTCATGCCGCTGCGCAAGGACGGCGGCGCCGGGGGCCCGGGAGGACCGGACGGCGGCGGTGCGGAGGCGGCTAACATGTGGGTCGGGGCGCGCTGGGGAGGGTGACGGGAGGGGCGGCCGATGGGAGCGGTCCGAGCGCCAGGTGCTCACACCAGTGCGCGTGCTCCCGGTCGCGTCTTCGCATCCCCCAGGGACAAGATGGTTGCAAACGTGATCGCGAGGCTGGGCACCGCCGCCGCTGGGACAGGCGGCGGCGGCGGCGGCGGCGCGCCGGGTGGTGGCGGCGGCAAGGCGCCCTCTCGCGCCGTCAGCCTGAACGGGAACGAGCGGACGCTGGGCCGCAGCGCCGGCGACATGTCGGCTGCTGCGTCGGATGACGATGACGGCCGCAGCATTGGCGGCGGCGGCATGCGAGGCAACATCAGCCGCGCCGCCTCCTTCAAGTCCAGCAAGAGCTTTGCGTTGCAAGGCGGCGGCGGCATCGCCGGCGGCGCGCTGCAGCGGCGGATCACCGACGCCTACAACCAGCTGGGAGGGCTGACCATGGGCCGCAGGACCGGCGGCGGAGGCGGTGGCGGCGGAGGCGGTGGCGGTGGCGGAGGCGACGCCGAGCGGTTGGAGCGGTTGGAGCGGGCGGTCAACAAGCTCAGCGGGAACCTGGAGGCGCTCATGAACCACATGAAGGTACGGCGGCCCAGCAACGGCGCCGCCGCCACCGACGGGACGAGCATGGGCCTCACCGCAGCGCCCACCATGCGTCGCGGCGGCGGCGGCCTGCGGCCCAGCATGACCGGCATCGGCGCCGCCGCCGCGCGCCGCGCAGCCGCCGCCGAGGAGCGCGGCGGCACCACTCAGCAGCTGCTGCTGCCGCCGCCGCCGGCCAGCTCTGCGTTCGCATTCCCCGGGGCTAGCAGCGGGCCCAGCCGCGGCAGCAGCCGGCCCACAAGCGCCCTGACGCCGGCGGCCGGCAGCATCCAGCTGCCGCCGCCGCCGCCGGCGCTCGGGTCGCTGGGCGCGCTCCCGTCACCTCCGCCCGCTGGCGGCGGCGCGCTCAAGCACGGCGCGGAGCACGGCGGCCATCACGCGCACCTCCACACCAAGTTCGCCGATGAGATTGACGGCGCGCTGCTGACCACGGTCACGGACCTGGAGTTACCCTCGCCGCTGCGGCCCGGCCGCGCGCCCAACAACCGCAGCAGCTACACCGGCGGCAGCCCCTCGCTCGCAGCCATTCGGGCCAGCGCCGCCGCCGGCTCGCTCACCGGCGCCATGGGCCGCGGACAGGCGCCAGAGGGCTCGCTGGTGCCGGCGCTCGGGTCCGGCGGCTCAGCGGGTGGCGGCGGCAGCGTCGGGTTTGTGCTCGGCAGCGTCGCCAGCGGCGGCCCAGCCGCTGTGCTGCCGTCGCCGCAGCCCAACGGTGGTGGCGGCGGCGGCCGCGTGGCCGCCCTTGTGAGCCCTGGCCCTGGTCCCAGCTCTGCCGGGGGCAGCCGTCACAGCCTGACGGGCGGCCCGCGCGCGGTGACGCCAGAGAGGGTTGCGAGTGGCGGCGCCGCCCTGCCCGCCTTCCGCCGGCCCCTGACGCCGGAGCGGACCGGCACGGGCGACGTCAGCCTCGCCGCCTACATGGTCGGCGGCTCGCGCGAGTCGACGCCGCTGGCGGCCGCGAGCCGGCCGTCGCCGCCGTCGTCCCCGACCTTGCATGGCTTCATGCTGTCGGAGGCGCCGTCACTGTTGGGGGCGCCCGACGAGCACACGGAGCTGGAGGCCATGGCGCAGGCTCTGGCAGCGGAGAACTCCCGCCTGGAGCTGGCGGCGAGGATGGGCTCGGGGCTGCCGACGGCGCCGTCGCCGACGCCGGGCGGTGACGACGACGACGGCGGCTCGGTCAGCGGCCGTGGCGGCGGCGGCGCAGTGGCGGCGGCGCGGCTGGTCCTGGACCCGGAGGAGGGGCCGCCGCGGGCATCATGGAACGGCTCGACCGGGCCCGGGCCCCGGGCGCCAGGGCCAGCAGGCAGCGGCGTGCGTCTGCGTACGCCTGGGGAGGTGGAGCCGTGACGCGGCACATGGGGGCGCCAGGGTAGCGTGCGGTGGGATCCAGGTACCGTGAGGGGGGATGGGGGCGGAGGAGTCGTGCAGGCGCTGCGAAGCGCGGGCGCGGACGCTGGCGGCCAGCAGCGGCGGGGGTGGGTAGGGCAGTGGGCGGCCGCTGCGGCGCCCTGCCCGGGCGCTGGGCAAGGTGGCGGCTGAGGGCCCACGCCGCGTGGCACTGAACGCAATGAGCGTGGCGAAGTATAGGTACTGTGAGCGCGGTTGTGGGGGGCTCATTGTTACTAGGACAGGCTAGATGCATTGCCTGCTGCGAAGGGAGGCGTGCCGAGGTGACGCCCCGAATGCTCGGGTGTAGAACAGCCGCCGCGCGGCCAGGGCGGTGGCGGGGTTGGCGGCTGCATGGGCGTATGGGTAGTGTCGAGCATAGCACAGCACAGCACGGGCCGCAGCTTGCGAGGGCCCTGGGATTGCATGTTGCACGTATCGTAGCTAGGGCAATGTGAGCGGCGCGCGACGGTATCGACCGCAGGCACGGCGCGCCTCTTGCGCGGCTATTTATTGGGGCGCCTGGCAAGGCATCAGGAAACAACGAACGAGGCAGGCCGCTTGGGATACAGCGAGGCTACGGTCGGGGGTGGGTAACAACGTGTGTGGGGGGCCGCGGCCGCTGAGCGCGGTTGCGGAGGCCGTGCGTAAGCCAACAAGGCGTGGCATCGACCCGAATAAGCTCTGGCGCACCGCCTGGTCGGTTGCTGGGCAGCGGGCGTGGATGGGCCGGGCAGGTCGTGGGCCGCGGAGTACATGATTTATTGGACCACGCCGCGTGGCCCTGTGACCGGTGCTCGCCCTCACCCCTCCACGGGCCCTCTACAGCACACAGCGCGTGCACACGCGCGCGCCTGCTAGCTGCGGGCCGGCTTCCGTGCACGCGGCGCAGGACCGCTGTGGGAGATGTATCTCCAATGTACGACCCACATCCCTCGCCGCATACTGCTCGGAAAGACGTGCTGCCCAGACATCGACACCTCTCACGTTATGACCACTTGACCAACGTGGAGGTCAGACAAGGGTACCGGAGACGGCCGCCAGTACTGGCAGCCCGGTATCCAGCCCTTGTACTTGACCGCTGCTACATTCGCGCAGGGCCCTTACTTCGGCCCTGGCATGCAGCGCCTCCTCGCCTCCAGCCACACAGCGCAGCTCCCGCGCCCGCTGGCCGTACAGGTACTGGCTCTGCTGCCTGGGCCTCCGCGCGCTCTTCTTCAACCGCAAGGCAAAGAACGTGGAGAAGGCGCCCACGGGCTGCTGCGCCTGCTGAGCGCGGCCGCTGCTGCCGCTGGCTAGAGGCTGCCTGGGGCTTTGGGGCAGGCATGGGACCGCTCGCTGGGCTGGCGGGTGCGGGAGGCTCGGGGCTCGGCAAGCTATGAGCGAGCATTCTGCGCCGCTGCTGGCAAACATGGCAGATCGCGGCTCGTGGGCTGCAGTGGACGGTTGAATGGGCAGGCGGGTCGGGTCGTCCTGGTGGTGGTGGACGCTTCATGGGATTCTATGGGATCATGGCCGATGACTGGGCCAGGAGCAGATAAGCAGATAAGCTTCCCCCCTTTCCGGTCAGCGCCTCGCTTGTGTCCCGTACCGGCATCCAGGCCGCACTTGTGTGGAGATGTTGCACCCCGCCTCCGCACACTTGCGGCCCCGCAACTTAATGACGCAGGATGCACAGGTTCAATTTGTAACGCAACCGTCTGTCGTCTCCAGTTGATTTTGCTTTCGCTTTGATACCATAATCTATAGCCTGGACGTGCTCGGGACACTAGCGCCAGCAGGTTGTACGCCAGGAGACTTTGCTTCAGTAAGCTGGAGTTGCGATAACATAACATGTGGCAGCCAGCCAATACTTGCGCCTTGCGGCACAGCAGAAAAAGCAACACGTCCACAGCGGAACTCTGGTCGGCCTACTGTGAACATGCGGTGAACACGTGCCAGCAAACAAGGCCGTAGCTGTCCAGACAGAAGCGGCCGGCAAGTGCACGAGTGCGCCGATCGAGAAGAAAGGTGTGTCCCATGGTGGACGCGGTAGGCACCGGGCGGAGGACGTGGGCGGATGGATGGCGCTGGGCGGCCACAGAGGGTGTACGACAGCCAACGGCGACTGCGGCAGCGGAATTGGAGCAGAGCGCCTGTGCACAGACTTGGCTGGGGACTGCTAGCAGCTCTGCCGGCCGGGTTCGCAGCGCAGCGCGACGACCGCGCCGAGGTGTTCACGAATCCGGACATACGATATTTTCTGCAGTGCCTGCCCAGCGCTGCGCGGCGCACTCAACATATACCTACACTACCCGCATACCGGTACACTGCTTGTATATTACGACACGCACAACAGCTGTCAGACGATACGTTGACCTTTGCGCGGCCCACATCCGGGCGACGCTCCGTCTAACGGAGAATAATAGCGTGTATGCGTCATAAAAAGGATTAACAAAAGCATAGCGACTGCAGCGGGGCGCTCGAGGGCTCGCCGGCTGACGCTCCCCAGCGGATGAACACGGAACTTCCCTGGACTTTAGCGTCCGAAAGCTGTCGTCATCGCTGCCGTCAATAACAACGGTGCGTTTGTAGCTCGCAGGCGAACGCCGCTCCATATGCTTTGCGTTCCCTCCCAGAGCGCTCGACCCCGACACTCCCCTGCGCATCTCATGACTAGTCAGGTTATACCTATAATTTTAGCGGAGGGCAATGCGGCAGCTGAGAGGCACGTTGGCCAGAGCGGCATGTTCGTCGACGTGCTGAACAGCGTTGTACACACGCGCGCTTGCGACTGAGACGTATGCAGCTGACATAACTTGGCACGCGCCTGCCTCCTGTACCAACAGTACAGCCGACGTGCCGCGTCAAATGGCCGGGCCGCTGCCCTCGCCGGGGGATGTGGCAGTAGCATTTAAATGTGATGGCGCCGATGAACTTGACTTGCTGATGGAGGCCTTTGACAACGACGATGTGCAAGTACGTCGGCGGGCAACCGCAAGCAACGATCAGGGGCACGCGGCGAATCAGCAAGATCGGCAATGCAGTACTATACTGAGAGCGCCACGACGGAGGCCAGCTGTACGGCCAGCGCTTCGTCTTCACTTTTCCGCGACTGTTCCGCACCCGCAGGCCGCGCTGCTGTCCTCTCTACAGACCAACCCCGATGCGTACTATCAACTTCTCGCGTGCGGCTCGATCGGTCACGATGTGATACGCGCCGCTCATCTAAGCAGCGGCAGCGGCTCGCCGCGATGGTGGCGAGACTTTGCCAAGCTGCCGCTTGCAAAGCAGCCGCCGCGAGTTTCGGCGTCGGCGCTTGACGTCGCCGTGCTCAACGACACGCGCGGGTCGACACCGATGTGCCAACAGGCGCCGACATGCCGCAGCTCGATCGGACAGCTCGCAGCGGCCTGGCGGCGCGAGCCCGCTGACGGCCGCGCCGCCAACGACATCGACGACCTAGCGTCGCCATTGGCGCCGGAGTCGGCGCGCGCCGCCGCTGCCGCCGCGGGGCTCAGCCCGCCAACCAGCCAGGAGACCTCTGCCTACACCGCGGGGCTACTCTCGCTCCTGCGCACCACGCCGGCCATGAAGCTGGCCGCAATCATGGCCGCCGCGACGGCGGCACCGCCGCCGCCAGCCTCCACCAGCGAGCCGTTCGCTGCGCCGCCGGCCTCCGTCGCTCCGCCGCCGGCGTCGCTGTCGGCGGCATCGCTGCCGCTCCACTCCGGCATCCTCGAGGGCTCAATCGCGGCCGGCTCAGGCGCCGCCGCCACCACATCCGGCGCCAGCGGCCTCTCCGCGAGCAGCGCATCGGAGCGGCTGGTGGACAGGTGTGGCCGCAGCCCGGCACGCGAGCAGTACCGCACGCGACCCTGCCTACCTGTGCCATGAGCGCCTGGCGATAACGGTACTCACAGGCTTGCTGCCGGGATGTCCAGGGATGTCCAGGGATGCCCAGGGCGTGCCGGTCATGGCGCGGCTTCGCTCATGCCCCCCTACTCCCCCCATGCTGCCGACAGGTGGCTGGGCCCGGCCGCCTGCTCCTTTGCGGACGACCTGGAGGGAATCACGCTGCACGCCATCGAGGCAACCAACGGCGCAGGTGCGCGGCTTCGCACCTCCGCGAGTACGTGCCGGTGCGCCCGCGACCGCCTGTGCTTCCACCCGCTGGTGCTGCCACGGCCTGTGCTTTGTTGGCAATTAGTAGCTCTGCCTGGGCACGTCGTAACACCTGCGGGCATGGCTCAGTCTCGCCCGGCCTGGGGTGGGCACCCTCACTTCCAAGATTGGCGATTTCTCAAGCTACGAGTGCACCTTGAACGACCTCCACCCATTGCTCCGCCGGGCCCTCGACCCCACTCCCAGGCATGGTCCAGTTCCGAGCCACATCGGCTCTGGGACAACCCGTGGCGCTTAAGCTCACCGAAATCCCCTTCGGCGTTCCCCCCGCTTTCCTTGCTGCGCTCGCCGTCGGCGGCAGGACCGCCGCCGCCGCCCTGCCGTCGCCGCCCCCCGTCCGAATCTGCGCCAGCCTCAGCGGCTCCGCCAGCGGCAGCTTCGACACCGGCGCCGACCCCGCCGACCCCGTCGACCCCGCCGACCCCGCCGCCGCCGCACTGGACGCCGCGCTGGCGGCGGCGGAGGCGGCGGCCGGCGCGCCGCTGCCGCCAGGCGACGCCGTCGCCCTGGCGGCGGCGTGTCGCGACGCCGTCGGCTCGGCGGCGGAGGTGTTCTGGCTCACCAGCCTCTCGCACCCCAACATAGCAACCGTCCAGGCCTGGCTGCCCGGGGTCTGCATGCAGCGCCTGGCGCCGCCATCGGCCTCCGAGCCGCCGCCGGCCGCGGGCTCCTGCCACCTGACGCTGCGGCTGGCGTCCAGCGCTGACGTGGCCGCCTGCGCGCCGGCGGTCGCCACCGAGAGCGTGACGGCGGCGGCGGCGGTGCCGTCACCGGTGTGCTTGGCGATGGTCACGGACGCGGACCTAGGCAGCCTGCAGGTGTGGTGCCGCGGCCGGTAGCTAGCACTCGGCGTCTGGCGCTGCATGCTCGCTGGGCTCCCGCCTGGCTAGGCAGCTCCCTGCTGCTAACCGCATTGCTGATAATGTGAATGCAATCAACTAGATTCCATCAGGAACTGTGTCAGTTTATAAATCCTGCGCTGGGCTCACAGCTGGCTGGGCCGCTTCCTGCTGTCAACCCCCAGGTGGCTCTGGGGGCTGGCCTGCTCGGAGGCGTGGGCGGCATCCCCACGGACTGGCAGGTGCGCGGCAAGCAGACAGACAATTGCGCCTGCCGGCATTGCTCTGCGCCTGCCGGCATTGCTCTGCGCCTGCCGGCATTGCTCTGCGCCGCGAGGCTCGAGCAAAGGCGCGGCGCAGCGGCATCAGCATCGGTACGCACTCGACTGCGGCCTTCCTCTGCCAACAAAGATCAGGCTCCCACACCTTGCTCCTCCTTCCGTGCATCACAGACGCATCCGTGACCTTACTGTACGCCTGCAAACCGCCGCGCAGGCCATCTACCGCACGCTGCTGGACCTGGCCTCCGCGCTGCGCTACCTGCACGCCCGCGGCATCGCGCACGGCGGCCTGGAGCCCGCGGCGGTGCAGCTACGAACCACACGCGCCGACCCACGTGGCTACACCGCCAAGCTAGCCGGCTTCGCCCGCGCCACACGCTTGGCGGCGCCGCCGGCCCGCGCCGCCAGCGGCGACGGCGGAGGCGCCGCCGCCGCCGCCGCCACCGGGGCACCGAGCTCCGCCGCCGATGTGACCGCGTTCGGGCAGCTCATGTGGGACATGGCGTGCCCCAGCGCCGCCGCGGTGTGCGAGGCGGCGGCGCGGCGGCTGGCGCTGCCGGCGGGCTTTGCCGCACTGGCGGCGGCCTGCTGCGCCGCGGACGCGGCGGCGCGGCCGTCAGCGGCGGCGCTGGTGGGGCAGGTGCGGGCGCTGCTGCGTGACGCCTGAGCGCAAGGCAGCAGCTGGCGCCCGCCTGCCTGCCTGCCGCGGATGGGAGCAGGGAGCAAGACGACACATCAACGAACAAACGAACGAATGAACGGCGTGTATACGAACGTGTTGTTATGTGTTCAGAGATAGGAACACATAACAACACGTTCCGCGCGGCGCGCCCTGGCGTGGCAGTTGGAGCGTGGGGGACATCACTAGCAGGGGCGCTACTGGATTGGAGCGACGCCACCAGCATGGGGCCTGACAGTCGAGCTGGTTCATCGGTAGCGGCATGGGTTTGCGCCTTGGGGCTGAGCGCCTCGCCTCGGGCTGGCGCGGCTGGCTAATGCCCCGTGCCGCACGGCTGGCTCGCGCGCCTGAACGCGGGTCGGTGCCGCTGCTGGCGCTGCCAAGCAAACGCATCAAGCAGAGCGCGGTGTGACCTGTGGCGCATGAGGGCCGCAGCGCGGCGGCGGCCTCGGAGCGCCACACGGGTGTGTGGGGTATCGGAAGGATGGGCGGGTTTGGGGGAAATCGTGCGCCTCGCGGCGTGCAGAACGTCATCGGGAGGCCAATCCCACCTGAACTTACTGCTACCTAACTAACTGCCGTACGGGGGTGCGCGGCCTCGGCTTGAGGCCGCTGCCTGCCTTTACAAGCCATGCGCCGGAGCAGGCAAGCGTGGCGGAGCTGACTAGGACAAGAGTCTTGGGTGGGCGCGAAGGCCGCGCTGACTGCGGCGAGGGACCTGGATGGGAGCGACGAACCGAGAGGCCCTGTGACGGGCGGCGTGACATGTTCAAGTGTGGGTTGGGAGTTGTTCGTGGGACCATTCGCCCCCCCGTGCAGTGGCGCCGGCAGAGGGACGCAGGGCGGGCAGGCGCACGACCGGCGCGGCCCCGTTGGCCGCCGCAGGGCGCCCCTGCCCCTGCGTCCCATGCATGGCGCCGCTGACGGCTGGCAATGCATTTGCCGGTGCGCTATTCTGCGGTAATTGGGTGTGCAGCAACTTGTGACTTGACCCAACAACTCACAAGGGTGTGCGGAGGGCTTCCCGTGCGTGTTTGCTGCCGCGTGTGCCGCAGCAGGGCTTGTGCGTGACTGGGACTTACAGCACGGGTCTTCCAAGCGCGTGGCCGCTGGGTGGCCGCGGTTCTTGTGCATAAACGCATTTCATGGCTGCTGTTGGTTGCATTTGCGGGCCTCGACCCCAGCCACGGGCGCCGGCGCACTTGTGCGCGCAGGCCCACGGCACATGGCTGAGCGGCGGTGGGCCGGTTTCTCGGCACGGCAAGCGGTTGCCAGGATGCTGTGAAGCGGCCTGCTTCGCGTGCCGGGCGCGTGTGCGTGCCTGGCTGCGTGTCGTGGCGCGTGCAGGGCAGGGGCAACCCCCCGGGGGCTGCTGCCGTGGTCGTGGCCGTGGTCGTGTGTGGGCGAGTGCCAATAAGGGCCGGCGACGGGGGGCATGAACCCAACATCCGGAAGCCAAGTGTGCCTGCATCGGGCACACCGCATAGGGGCTGCAAGGGAAGCGAGCGTGTGTGCGTGCGTGTGTGTTGGCGGGGGTGGGCGAGCCAGCCGCGGGGGTGGGCGAGCCAGCCGCGGGGGTGGGCGAGCCAGCCGCGGGGGTGGGCGAGCCAACAGCCTCTGCCTACCCGCCTGATCTGGTGGAGGCAGGCGCGCGGCGTGGCGCGCCGGGCGGCTCGGCCCGGCCTGCTGGCTGCCCCGTGGCCGCTCCCTCGCCGCGGCCCCCGGGAGCGGTTGGCGTGCGGAGCGCGGCGTGCCTGCCTGACCTCTGTCTGCCTATGTGCGCGCATGTGGGTGCGCGTGTCCGTGTGAAACCGATGGAGCCCCGATGGTCGGGGGGCGGCCGGCAGCCCCAGACGGATGACAGATGGGGAGAAGGGTGACGCACCTTTCCCCATCCTGATGGGGGCATCCGGTACCACTCCAACCCAGGGCTGCCAGTTTCCCTGAAGGGCCTGTGAGCACAGCCCAGCGGGGTGCCTGTGGGCCGTGTGAGCCGTGACGAGCGCCTTCCTTTGGGCCGTGTGAGCCGTGTCTAAACCTAGAAACGCAACCTGGGGTGTGGGGTCGACTCCTTTGGATGGAGGTGCGGCTTGTCGGGTATGGTTGGCATCAGGAGGCTCCCCCTGGGCAGCATCAGGAGGCTCCCCCTGGGCGGCATCAGGAGGCTCCCCCTGGGCGGCATCAGGAGGCTCCCCCTGGGTGGCATCGGGTAATTTTGCGCGAGGGTTCCAGCGGCATCACTTTGCCCCACAACACAGGGAAGGGCGGCACCGGCCGCCAGCGCGGAGGCGTGTCTTGGCTGACGGCCTGCTGGCGGCGGCGTGGCGGCGGCGGAGCTGGCGCCATTGTGGTGGTGGCAGGCGCTCTGGGATGTCTGGTTTCATGCCGGGGGATTGCTGTTCCGTACGGGATGTTTTATTGATGTGTCGAGTGTGTGGCATTCCGTTGTTACACGGGGTCTTGTAAGTGCCGCGTACTCTGTCGGTATGTGTCGAGCCACGCTACCGCGTGCCGCCGCGGCCGTCGCCGCGTTGTGGGCGTAGCGGGAGGCTTTCAATCCATGCGCGGCGTGCGAGGCAAGAGGTTGCCGCTGCCACACCGCATAGCCTGCGGCAGGAGGAGGCCTCTCTAGAGACGTCTAGAGATCCCTTAATCCGCAGCACCGATGCTGTCCAGGACGGGTGCTGCCTGCTGCATCTGACAGCGCAGCACGGTACATGGGGCCACGGACCACGCGGCTGGTGCGAAAGCCAAAGCCACGGGTTAGAAATAGAAATAGAAATAAGTACCCTGGGGCGGGG
>BDDC01000224.1:0-84192 GCA_001662425.1 Chlamydomonas sphaeroides | reverse complement strand
TGGCGCGGCCGCCGCACCGCCCTGCCTCACTCCCCCTCTAGCGGCAGCAGCGGCGGCAGCGGCAGGGGCCTGGCCGAGGGCGGCGGCCTGGTGGGCGGCGTCGTTGCTGCTGTTGGCGTTGGCGGCGGAGGCGGAGTGATGACGAGGGGCAAGGGTGAGCTGGAGCCCGAGGGCGGCGGTGCCAGCACGCCGTCGTACCACTTTAGGCGGGGCGGCGTCAGCAGCACAGACAGCCCAGGGTTGTGGGAAGGAGTCCACCACGGGGTGCAGCAGGGGCCGGTCGGCGGGTCGTCAGGGGATGGGGAAGGGGGTGAGGACACGCGCACGCACGCGCGCTTGTCATCGGAAGGGCAGATGCGGTCCTGATGAACGCCCATGCATCCAGGGCGGCTAGCGGCGGTGACAGTAGTATGTAACAGATGATGAGGGCGGGTTTGGTGTTGTGAGGTAATTCTTCCAGTCCAGTGGCATGGGTGTATCCTGTCACTTCCCGTCCCTTCTGGATGGCGTCGGGTTGGTTGGGGCCTGCTGCTTAGCCGCGTGGTGGTTGCTGTGCACAGCGTGGCCAGCAGAGTGGTGAGTGGGTGGGTAGGTTGCTTTGCTCCAACGCACGGCGAGGCAACATGCTGCCGGTAGCTCGTGGTGCGCGCCCACCCCCAGTGACGGGCTTGATTTGGTGTGGGCTAGCATAGCTGAGGCGCTGTGTTGGTGTCGGTGTCTGTGGTGTAGCGTGTGGGCCTTGCAAGGGGATTGGCCAAGCAAGCTGGCTGGGGGCGGGCCTGGGGCCACGTGGCGGGCTTGCTGGCAGCGCTAGATAGCCGGTGCGGGTGCGTGGGCGCTTGGAAGGCAGCGCAGGACGCAGGGGGCCTGCCCTCCACAGTACAGCACGTGCTCCGTCGCTGGTGCGTGCGTGACCCGTAGCGATGAGCTAACAGCAGCAGATGCGTGTTATGTTATGTCACGGATGTCGAGTAGTGCGGCCGGCCGACGTCATCGGCCTACCCCGCAGGCGCGCAGCGCGCAGACCATGCATGCAACAGGGCAGAGCGAGGGCAGCCCGCTGGTGCTCGCTGGAGTACGGTATGATTCAGGGGATAGTCGGTGCGGCCGCCATCGTCCGCGGCCGCGAGCAGCAAAGGTCGGTCGGTGCGGCGTACGTCACGATAGATGTATGGGCCCAGCTGCCTGCGGCGGCGGCTGAGATAGATAGACGGCGGCGGCTGCACGAGTCAGCAGCCTACACGTGAGGGGCCGTGATCGATGATGAGCAGCAGCCAAGCGCGATCACGGCGCCACAGCCTGCTGCACCGCCACATGACACGCACCAGCACGCACGGCGTGCGACTTGCTGTTGGAGGCGGGGTCGTCTATCTCCCAGGTTCTCGCTGCCCAGGCAAGACGGCCACGCCGGCAGCGAGCCATCAGGTCCAACCAACCAGCAAGCAAGCAAGACGACAACCGAGCAGCTAGCAATCGGGCTAGCGAGCAGGCCCCACGCACGCTAGCTAGCCCGCCTAGGCGGCCGGCGAAAGGAGTGGGCGAGCCCGATTGCGCAGGCCCCCAGCAGCTCGCTCAGCAGCAGGCAGCAGCCAACAGCCGCAACCTCCCCACCGCACTCCGTACGTCCTATACTCGCACGTATGGCCAAGCGCCGTCCCCCATCCATCCTCGCACCCGCCTCACGCGCGGCCCGCGACCAGCTCGCCGAACTGCTCCGACAGTGGGTCGATGAAGGGCTGCAGCAGCGTGCTGCCGTTGATGATCTTGGTGGTCATGATGATGAACCTGTACGGCCACTCGGGCCGAGAGCCCAGCCACCGCAGCGCGGAGATCTCCGCAAACGTGATGCCGCCGATGAAGACCACCAACACCGTCTCGGCGCCGCCGGGCCCGGCCGACGCCGGCGCGCCGGCCGCGCTGCCGGCGCTGGCGGCGCCCGAGGGGGACGCGGCCGTTGACGCGGCGCCGCCGGGCGAGGCGGCGGTTGGCAGCTTGTACGGTTTTTCGAGCGGCAGGCCGTTGGAGTCAACGACCTGCAGTACGTCAAAGTGGTTGCCCGGCAGGTACAGCAGCGCCTCCGACAGCGGCACCCAGCCGGTCCTGGTGAGGCAGGGGACGAGAGGCGAGGGCGGGGCGGGGCGGGGCAGAGCAGGAACCCGTGTTACACGTCCATCGGGGCACGTCCACGGCTAGCCAGCGCCAGGCAGCACCCGGCGGTCTGGTCTGCGGCGGCGAGGCGAAGCGGCCCAATGCAGCGGCCCCGGCCACACCCACAGCAGCTCCCCCGCCTGCCGCGCCACGCCCAGGCCCACGTCAGCCAGGCGCAGCACCACACGCACGGCGTAAGCTGCGGACGCGCGCTGCCTTGTGCTGTCCGCGCGCCGCAGTCACTCAGTCCCACAACCCCCAGGCCCGCACCTCAGCGCCGCCTCCACAAGCCGGATGCTGAGGGGAGCGTAGCCCTTGTACAGGTGCGACACGTCGCTTGGCGTGTCAAACGCGGACGAGCCCCCGGCCGCGGCGCCGCCAGCCGCCGGGGCGCCCGCCGACGAGGCGCCGCCGCCGGTGGACCCGGCCGCGGCTCCCGGCCCGGGCGGCGGCGGCTCAGCCTCTGAGACGATTAGCTGCAGCGCCTTGCGAACGGTGGAGAAGTGCGACTTGATGCCCGGGTTGGCGCGGAGCAGGCCTGCGCTCCGACGGCAGCGGCACGGCATAGAGGGTAATGTGTATGGATGCAACCGGCAACGAGGCGGCGCTGCCTCGCTAAAGGTTGTGAAAGCGCAACGCGACGTCCAGCGTTCAGACCTCGTGCCGCGCCGTAGGACGGCACCGCACCCGACTTCTCCAGCGCGTTGAGGCAGGGCAGGTGGTGGTGGCCGTAGCTGTGCAGCAGCTCGGTGCGCAGCGAGTCGAGCTGCTTGCGGGGCAGACCGCCGCCCACCGCCGACAGCAGCACCAGCAGCCGCAGCACCGACACCAGCTCGGCGCCCCGGAACATGAGCTCCTGGGGGAGGGAAGGGAGGTGGGAGGCAGGCGCTCAGTGGCTGCACACTGACGCGGTCGCCGTGGCGATGTCATGGTTATTTGATCATGGGTGTGATGGTTGCTTGCTGCGGCACCAAGCCGCGGAGTCTGTAAGGCGGGCTTCAAGGGGGAGGGGCCGGCCTTTGCCGCTGGCGGCTGCCACGGCGCGTGCCCGCAGCCGCACCTTGGCGGCCGCCTAGCCTGGGCCCGGCCTGGGCCCGCTTGCTGCCGCGGCGTGTCCTCCCTCCACCCGCCCACAGCCACCACGCGCCCACGCCCAACCCAGCCACCGCCGCACCTCGACGAACGCCAGCGAGGCCTCCGGCTCGTAGCCCTCCACGATGGCCTGCTCCTGGTGCAGCCGGTCGTGGAACAGCGCCTCCTTGACCTGCGGCCGGCAGGCAGGGGAGGGGAGGGGAGGGGAGGGGAGGGGAGGAGGCGAGGGAGCAGGGGGAGGGATGAGCAAGCAGTCAGCGCCTTGCGCCCCCAGCGACCTCCGCATCCCTGCCGCCCCAGCAGGCGGAGCTAGGCCGACACCGCAACCCCACCCTGCGCGCACGACCCATGCCCAGTGCCTGCAGCCGCTGCCGCAAGCCGCAAGCCGCAAGCCGCAAGCTGCAAGCCGCAAGCCGCAAGCCCACGCCAGCCACGCACCCGCTCCGCGGGCGGCGTGGCCACGTCGCTCAGCCTGTCCAGCGCCGCCAGCTTGGGCAGGCCCTTGACAAAGGACTTGAGCTCGCGCAGGTCCTTGGAGCCCAGCTCCGCGTACTCGCGCCGCGCCTCGAGCGCGTACTGCTGCAGCCTGCGCGGGCGGCCGCCGTTGCGTTGGTGTGTGGAGGCGCGCGGTGCACTCACGGTCGGCTAGCCCCATCCTGGGCCACCGGTACTCGCCACGCGTGCCGCTAGTCAGGGTGAGGTGCATGGTACACGAAGCCATACTCGAAGGAAAGGAACTACTGCCATGTGCGCATCTCGATGCGGGTCCCGGCGAAAGCCCCACACGCACCCACCTGCCGATGGTGACGTGGAAGGGCAGGTCCCGGAACTCCCGGTAGAAGGGGTCGGTGCTGTTGAGCAGCGTGCGGCCGCCGCCGCCGCCGCCGCCGCCGGGCCGCGAGCCGCCCGCGCCGCCGCCGGGCTCGGAGCCGCCGGCGTCGCCGGGCCGCTTGTCCGCCGCTGCGAAGGAAGTTGGCGATGTAGGGTCCGAGTTGCGGCCTCGGCGGACACGGGGCAGCTGCGGCAGCAGCTGTCCGTCCGGCGAGCGCACTGGAGCGCGGCCCAGGAATCCCAACAGTCCACGGTCGCACGAACAATGCCCCTCCCAAGCATCATCCCAACACACGCCTGACCCTGCCCTTCACCACCACCACACCCCCAGCCCAGCCCCCGGCGCCGCGCACCTTTGGGCTGCCACGGCACGGAGCCGTGCTTGATGCCGGTGATCTCGTCAATGAGCCCCTCAAACGTGATCTGCGTCATCATGGGAGTCACCAGGTCCACCTCCCGGTCCAGCAGGATCATGCGGTCGATGCGCCCGCCGCCGCCGCCGACGCCCAGCCCGCCGCCGACGCCGCCGACGCCCAGGCCAGGCGCCAGGCCAGGCGCCAGGCCCGGCGGCGCCTCGCGGCGCATGCGGGTGCACATGTCGCGCACCGCTGCCGCGGCGGGGCCCTTGCCCTGCGGCCACGGACGGACCGTGTCAGCGCCAGACCCGGGACCATTGAGTTGGCGGAGGTGGGTGGGTGGGAGGCTGCGGTGAGCAGGGAGCAGGGAGCAGCTAGCGCCACTGCGTGCCGTCGAGCTGTGGCCGCAGGGCTGCGCCCCGAATCCAAAGGGCAGCAGCCAGCGGCAGCCTGCGCGCACCTGCACCCGCGGGATGAGCCCGAACAGCGCCTGCAGCCGGGTGATGGCTGCGGCCGTGTAGAAGAGCGGCGTGGAGTCGCCGTCGGCCACGCAGTCGTAGAAGGCGGTGTCCAGCTCCAGGCTGCGGAGAGGAGGGGCGAGGAGGGGCGGTGCAGGGGAGAGGGGTGAGGGAGCAGTGCAGGGCGGCTGGAGCGCGCTGGCTGGGTGGTGGGGAGAGGGACAGGAGCAGCAGCAAGAAAAGGGGGCACGCAGAGGGCGGCGTCGAGCTCCAGGCTGCGGGGGGGAGGAAGATGCAAGGGGAAGGCCGTGCCGCGCGGTGGTGGGATAGCAGGGGCGATTGCGGGGGGCCCTGGCGGCAGCGCCTGCCCCGCCCCTCCCCCCCCATGCTGCGCGGAGCGCTCACGGCAGCGCCCGCCGCCACGCCCGCCGCGCACCTGATGACGTCATCGTCGTACGGCACCATGTCCAGGCAGTACTCGCCTGTGACAGTTGCCGTGCAGCGGTGGTGGCGGGTCGGGGGCGGGACGGAAGGGACAGGAAGGGACCTGCTCGCAAGCGCTGGCTGCTGGGCGGGGCAGGTGCCCCGAGCAGCCACGGCAGCTCAGTCCTCCGAGGCCATGCACTGGAGCCGCAAAAGCAGCCGCCGCCGCTGACACCTCGCGGCCAGGTCCCCCGCAACAGAGCTCAGCTGCTCAACAAGACGTGCAGCTGCGGCAGCCACGCAGCACCCAGCCGCCGCGGCCCGCCCTCCGCCCTTACGACGACGGCACGTACCCAGCGCCACGTCCCCCAGCACCCCCTCCTCCTCCAGCACCCGCTCGCAGGCGAGGGTCCGACGCGGCACGAAGCACACCGACAAGTCGTGCTGCGCGGTGCTGCGGGACGGCCGGGGAAGGGGCCGGGGGGACGGGCGGCGGAAGCACTCGTTGCATGCCGCGGCGGTGCAGCTGGCCAGCTGGGTGGCCGGCTGGGTGCGGCGCCGCAAGGGCCCCGAACCTGGCGTGGAGCCGCCGCTGTGCCGACATCACGGTGGTCAGAAACACGAGCTCAACGCAAGCCCCTGTGCGCGGTGAAGGCCCCCAGCGCTCACCGCGGCCGGCTCTTGATTTGGGCCGCCACTGCCTGTGCCAGGCGGCGAGGGAGCAGACGGCGGGGGCGGGGGGCCTTGAGCGTGAGGCCTTGAGCAGCGGCAGCGAGTAGCAGCAGCGAGCCATCCTTGGTCCGCTGTGTCGCTGTGGGGTGCTGCACTGCCATGAGCCCCTGCCCCTGCCCCTGCTGCGCCAGCGCTGGCTCCGGGCCTGTACGGCCACCCTAAGGCCACCAACCGTGCCTCTGCGCGCGCGAGCCGCGCTCGGCCCCTGCCACACGCCCGTGACCACCACGGCGTACGACGGTACGGCACAGCCCGTACACCAGGCCCCGGCCCGGTCCCGCACCTGTGCGTTGGCCAGTGTGGGGCGCACCAGGTACAGCAGGCAGCGGCACTGCCCCAGCTGCGGCTCGGGGCCGCTGGCGGCAAAGGCGGGGTCATCCAGCCGCCGGCCTGGCTCCAGATGGAGCAGCCTGGGGGCGGGGAAAGAAGGGTGGCGTTGGGCGGGGGAACCAAGGGCTGGGTTAGTGCTTGCAGAGCTTGCACGCTAGGTCGTCCAGGCGCCGGCCTGGATGCAGGCGCGGCAGCATTTGCGGCGGTGAGGGAGCGAAGGGGTGGAGGGTTGGGCGGGGCGGGAGACGCGGGTTGGGCAGCTGAGTTTCCATGCGAATGCATCTCAGACGAGCAAGCGGAGCGACGGCCGGGCTCGATGTGGAGCAACGCGTGGTGGAGCCGGTGGGTGGGCTGGGCGGCGGACGGGCAGGCGAGGGGAGGAGGGGTTGAAGGCGGCGGGGAGCAAAGGGAGGAGGCGCGGCAAGCCTGTCTGGCCTTCCTGGGCGCGAGCTGTCCTTGCCTGGCCCCGGCCCTGTGCCCCGCGGCCCGGGCCCTGCCCCAGCTGCCGTGCTTGCCGGCCCTGCCCACCCAGCAGCAAGGGCGGGCCTCACTTGACGACGCCATGCTCGGCGAGCAGGTCGGTGAGCGAGGTATCGAGCAGCCCCAGGGGCCCGCTGACGGCGGGGTCTAGGATGAGGGCCTTCTTGCCTCGGCGCTGCGGAGGGTGGGTGGGAGGGAGACGAGGAGGGGAGAGGGAGGAAGGGAGCAAGGGTGCGAGTGTAAGAGCACGGCGGTGGGGTTTGAGGGAGGCCGGAGGGCGATGTTTGGCTCGGCTGGCGGTCGCGTGAAGCGGGGAGCCTTGTTTCCTGCCTGCCCCTGCACGCCTCTACAATTGCTTACTGCTGTGCATAACAGGAGCATGCTGCAGGCTATTGTACAGGTAGATGTGTTGTCTCACCGAGTCGATGACTTCGAGCAGCTGCTTGCGCGCCTGCTCCCTGTGGTGTGGGACAGGGGTGGTGGCCAGAGGTGAGGGGCGTTGGCCATGTGCCCCGCCCGGGGAGAAAGTGGGCAGCCGGTGGCTGCACGGGCCGCTCTATCATCGTCCCACAGCTCTTGGACGCTGTGAGCGGCGCTGGGGTGATTGAAAGGCGACGAAGGCGGACCTGAGCGCCACCAGGGGGACTGGCCCCGTGTCGAGCGTGGGCAGCTGGTTCTTGCCCGGGCGCAGGCCTGGGCGTGCCATGCTGCTCGACGCAGCGCTTCGCTAAACGCTTGCTAGGCAGAAGTTATCTCCTTCGTGCAGCAGGCCGAGCGGGCGGCATCGCGACGTCGAGCGTGTGTGCCGAGAGAGGCAGATGGCAAGGGCACGATGGTCGCCGAGGTGTAACGCCTGGAGGGGAACAGATGACGTGAGCTGAGCAATTTACAGCAGCTGCTGTGCTGGTTCTGGTTGCGACGAGGGCTTAGTGTGCCCATGTTCGCGTCTGCACGCATGAAGCGAATGCAGCCAACTCTTCCCATCGCCGTTACACAACGTGACCTATTCCTGAGAACCATATATACATGATGCAGCAATAGACACACGTTTTAGGCTGACGCGACAGCAAGAAGAGAATGTCGCTCGCGGGTATCAACCTAGGCCCGGGTCTTAACCTAGGCCGCGCCCCGCCCCGCCCAGTGTTACCATTACTTGGTGCCAGGCGCAGCTGCACAAGGCTCGCTCGCCGGGCGCCGCCCGGTGCGAGCTCAGCTGACGCAGGCGCAGCTCAGACAACAAGTTCCTCCGACGCCGCCGAGCCGCAGCCAACCGCGACATCGCATGCAGCTGATGCGTCCGCAACCAGCGCTGGTACCGCTGCGTCGGAGGCGGCGACAGCTGTGCCAGCACGCCCGGCAGCCACTCCAACCCTGAGCGACACGCCCGGCTCCCCGGACCACCACCCCGGCGACCCCGCCGATTGGCTGCAGCCTCCTCCCGACGATTGGGGTGGCGTGGTCGACGCGCAGCGCATAAAGGAGCCCGACCCCGGGGGTGCGTCAAGAGTCTGCGCGCGTGCGTTGCTCCCAACCAACCGCCCGGCTGTGCCGCGCCCTGCCCGCCGCCGCCGCCGGCCTCTACGAAGCTGTCAGCAGCTGGCCCTGTCCCCACAACAAGCCAAACCCACAATAGCCTAACAACAGTCACGCGCCATGCCGACAGGCGTGGTCTTCTTCGTCATCCTTATCGCGGGGCTCAGCCTCGGGGTGCAGCAGCTCATCCGGCTGCTAGGTGCGGTGTGAGGTGCCCCGTGGCGCGGTGCCGGCAATCGTTTGCATTCGCCCCCTTGCAGCAACCCGTGTCTTGCACACCGCACACATGGGCCACATGGGTGGAAGGTGTGCCGCCTGAAGCCGCTGGCCCTGCCCATCCCCGCCGCCGCAACACCCTGTCGGCGGCACAGGTGGCCGCACCGCCGACACCCAGACCGCCCGCCCGCCGGCGCTTGTTGTCACTGTTGCGTCACCCGCACGGGACTCGCGGACCGCCTCCTCCAGCGCGCTGCGCGTGACGCCCAACGCCTCCGCGGCTGTGCCGGAGGCATCGGCGGCGCCTGGCGGCGGCGGCGAGGCCGCGGGTGCCGCTGCCGCGGCGGCGCAGGCACGGCGGTCGGCGGCCGAGCAGGCTGCTGACACGGCGACGCGCGCCGCCCCCGCGTCCGAGGACACGGAGGAGGAGACGCCGGCGACGGAGGCGGCGCGGAGCGAGGCGCCCGGCTCGGAGGCGGCGGCGTCGGAGAGCCCTGAGGACAGTGAGGAGGAGGCGCAGCCAGCTGCCGCTGCGACGGCGGCGGCGCTCCGGCAGCAGCAGCAGCAGCACCACCACCATAAGCACTACCCCCAGCACCTGTCGTCAACTGACAGCCCCAGCGCGAGCAGCGCTGGCGCCCGCGACGCCGCTGCGGCGGCGCCGGCAGCCGCTGGGGCCGCCGCCGCCGCCGCCACTGGTGCACAGCACGGGGGCCCCCGTGACGACGCTCATCCACCGACGCACGCCCCGGCGCACGCGGCGCGGTCTGCATCGCTGGGGAGCAGCGGGTCGGCGGCGGCGCCCGTGGCGGCCGCGCACGCCACCCTGCAGCCCGAGCCGGGCCAGGGTCAAGGGCAGGGACACGGCCACGGCTCGCCGTCCGCTCCCGCGCCTGCTGCCGCGCCTCCGCAGCCCGCGGCGGCCACCCAGCCGCGGCCCAGCCAGGGGCCGGGCTTCTTCCATTCGCCCTTCGGCTCCGGAGGGCCCTTCGCCGGCCCCTCACCTGCCGCCGCGCCGCCGCAGCCTGCCGGCGCCCCCTCAGCGCCGGCCCTTTCCCACCAGCCCGCGGAGCCCAGCCCCAGCCCCAGCCGCCTGCCCCACCTCCACGACCAGCCCCAGCCCCAGCCGCTGGGCCCGCTGGCCTTCCCACCGGTCCGCCCCGAGCCGCTCAGTCGGGCGCCCGACGGCAGCGCTCTAGCCCGGCTGCCGGCCCCCGACGACACGTCGTTGGCTGCGATGCGGGAGCGGGCGCACCTGGCGCTGCGGGCCGCGGCCGCGGCCAGCGAGGCCTCGCAGCGCGCGGCGGCGTACGCGGCGGCCGCCAGCAGCGCGTCGTCGCGGGCTGCCGAGGCGGCGGAGCGCGCGGCGGCGGCGGCCACGACGGCGCAGGTGCGGCGGTGCGGGGCGGCGTCAGAGGGTGGGCGCGGCTGCGACTGACGCCGTGCAGCCCGTTGGCGTCCGTTGCCACTGCGTTGGGACTTGGGCGCAGCTGACTGCCCACCGCCTGCGCGTACCCCTGCCGCTTCTCTTCCTTGTTAATGGCTCTCTTTCCACGGGGCCTATCCAGGCGGGGCTCGAGGACGCGGCCGAGAGCGCCATCGTGGCTGCGGAGGCGCGCGTGGCGCAGGCGGCGGAGGTGGCCAAGGAGGCCGAGGAGCGCGCGGCCAGCGCGGCGGCGCACGCCACGGCGTACCAGGACATGAGCCAGTCGCAGGTAGGCTAGGCGGCTGGGGAGGCAGGGCGGGATGGCGCAAGGGATGGGCGGTGGCGGCACGACAAACGGCCTCGTGTGGCGTCGGCCTTGCCTTGCCTTGCCCCAAGGCGCAAGCCTCGGTGCCAACACGCGTACGGTGACCCTAGCGCGCTGCCCCACGCTCCTCCCTCGCCCTACCAGGCGGACGTTGCGGAGCGCGCCGCCACGCTGCCGCGGCGGCCGCAGCCCGGGCCGCTGGGCCAGCTGAAGGAGCTGTGGCGCTCCGCCACCGCCTCCCTCAGCAAGGCCACGGGCCACGGCCCGGGTTCGGGAGGAGCAGGAGGCGGAGGGGCGGCGGGCGGCGGCGGGGCAGGGGCTGGAGGGACGAGCTGGGGCGGCTCCGCGGGCACGGAGGGCCGGCGGCTCGGCGGCGCGGAGCAGGGTGGCGGCGCGGGCGGCGGCGCAGGCCCGGGCAGCGCGAGCAGCGTGGCGGGGGAGGGCCTGACCAGCACGGTCAAGGGGCTGCTGTCGTGGCTGGGTCATGGCGACGGCGACGTCCGCTGAGGGCGGCCGTAGGTTGGGTTCGCCATGACTGGGGCCTGTGGTGCCGTCAGCGGCCAGGGTATGTGTTAGGTGCCTACTGAGGTGCGCTAGCATGGTCCGGTGCAATGGGGGTTCGGCCAGAGGCTGTGTGGGCAGAGGCGTTTGGGCGGCAGGAGTGGAGGCGGCAGGTTGGCCCGGGGAGCAGCAGCAGCAGGGCCGCAGCTCGGGCGGAGCCGGACCTCCGGCTGGTGGAAGGGCCGTGTTGAGGAGGCGCCGGCGCGGCGCGGCAGGAGGATTGCTGGGGACTGGCGACGGGCGGGGCTCGGGCCGGGGTGCAGGGCACGCCCCGCTGGCGTGCTCATGTGCGTCCGGCTGTACCATGACACTGGCTGTTTGTTGTGTTGTCGTGTTGCCGCCGGCAATGTCGGCAAGGTTAGTTGCGCGTGGCCGCCATAGCAGCGCGCCTGCTGCCCCCACGTGAGGCAGCCGGAGCTCGGCACGGGCGTGCTGCGGAAGCTGCGGCATGGCCTGTACGTGTGTTAAAGTGTTGAGTATAACAGTATGTACGTGTGTGTTTAGGCCATCGCGCATGTCGCGCCACGGCGGTTGTACAGTGCCTGCCTCCTCTCCTATGCCCAGGCGGCTGCGGCGGCGCTCGCTGGCATGGTACAGGATGTGGGATGCGTGGAAGCGTCCGCCCGGCAGTTCGCGCTGCCAGGAGTTCGGTAGAATCGCTAGTCGTAGGCTGAGGAGCATGGTTGGCCAGACTTGGTAGGTTTCGCGGCGCCTGCGTGCCACCGCTACAGCGCGCGTGGCCGCAGAAGTTGCTTTACGTCATAGCGTGCGTGACCGTGAATCGTGCCGTCTGCTGTGTTCCTAGGGCCGTGCCAGTCGGCAGCACTCTGCCGGAATCACTGCTGGCGGCCGGCCGCACATTTTTGTAAACCCCATTCACTGCGCGCCCCCTGCGCGGCCCAATGCTGCCTCCTGGCCTCATGCAGTTATTGTCTCGACCACCCGAGCATGCGCCTGAGCAGCTGGCCGCCAACGCAACACGCCCGCAGTTGGGGGGTCCATAAGAGCCTACGGCCACCCGTTACCAGCGCTCAGTACCAGGCCCCACTACAAAGTCCCGGCACCCAGCTGCTCACTTTGGCGGCACCGCCCACAGCCTGAGGCCGCTCAGCCCCACGCCACCCTCTTCGTCGCTGCTGCTGTCCTCGCCCGACGACCCCTCGCTGCTGCTCCACACCAGGGGCTGCCGGCAAGCCCAGGCCACCACCTGACCGGGCGGGCGCGTGGGAGGAGCAGGAGGGGGCGATATGGCGTACGGAGCGAGCATGGCCGTTGGACGCACACGGGGGGAAGAAGTACCAAGAGGAATGCTCGCGCACGGATGGCACGCGCAGGGGGAAGGAGCGGAGCGGTGCGTGGGGCGAGCTGCGGAGCGCAACGGTCATGGCCCTCCCTCCCATGCCTCGCGTCCTGCTCCTCTCCCTGGCCCTCCGCCCGCCTGGCCCCTGCCTCCTCGCCCTTGCCTCCCTGCCACCTGACCGACCCTCCCACACACACTCGGTCGTGCTTACTATATGTTACCTATTTCGGAACACACCTGCTCCACCCCGGGCGAGCGGCTGGACAGCAGGCGTGCGGGCTCCATGCCCCGCAGCTCCTCGCCACACACCCACACGGGGCTGCCCGCGGGCCCCAGCAGCCGCCCGCACCAGCGCTCCAGCGCCCGGGGCTTAGCTGCGGGGCCGCCGGGGGGCGGGACAGGGACAGCAGCTCCAGGAGGTTGGGTGCGTGCAGGGCGTGCGATGCGGGGATCGGGCCATGCTCGCCAGCGCGGGCCGCAGCGCGGGCGTGCTCCGGGCGCGGCTCGTGTCGACGTGTGGCAAGTGCGCTGCTCGAGGCACAGGCATGCAGCGGCTCGGGGTGCGGCGCCGGCCTCGGCCTCCCCGCAGCGCCTGCGGCCAAACGCGCAGGTGCCAGCAGATGGGGTGCGCGCTGAGCCTCAGAGCCCCTTCAGCACAGCCCCGGTCGCACCCGTCGCTGCAAGGCAGAACCGGCGGTACGGCGGCAGCCCGCGCGCCGGGAGTGCCGCCTGCGGCAAGCCCGCCGGCCAGGTGAGGCCGCAAAAGTGCTCCCAGCATTCGTCCGCGGTGCGGGCCAGGTCCCGCCAGCTCCTGCGCGCAGCAGCGCGGGCCACGCAGGACAGGACAGGACAGGACAGGTCACCCGGAGCCAATTCTTTGGGCTTTCTTTGGGTCGCAGCGCAGCAGCCGGTGCTGTAGCGGCGGCACGCAGAGGCCGTGCGCACCGCACGACGCGCGCCCGGCGGAGCTGCGCTGGCGCCGCTGCAATGCCCCTCCAGCCCGGCCGATGCGCCCGGCAGCTGCCCGCAGCGGCCACGACAGCAGGAACGCGCCGGGGGCTCATGCCGATGCGCGGCCGCCGGCTCACTGCAACACAGCTCGCGGCCGACCCAGGTGCAGCCGCGCTCCCTCTGACGCCAGCAGCCGCACCTGGCGACGCAGGTGCAGCGCGCCAGCTCCAGTGGGCCCAGGCAGCCCAGCACCGCAGCCAACACGTCCAGCGGCAGGTCCGCCAGCGACGGCAGCGCAGGGGACCCATCGGCGCCGTCCGCCTCCCCCCCGTCGTCGCTGCCAGCGCCTGCGACGACGGGACAGCAGCGCGACAGCGCGTTGCCACCTCGCCCCACGCCTATCCGTTGCCCACTCGCCCACGCAAGGTGCGCTAGCTGCCTGCCGGGCTCCCGGCCCCTGCTGCTGCCCGCGCTGCCCTGCCAGCATGCGTGCGGCCCGACACACCTCTGCGAGCCGAGCGCCGCAGCTGCACCGCCGCGCGCTTGTGGGCACTAGCCACGACGCCCCTGCGTGGAGGCCGGCGACCAAAGGGCCACAGGGGCTGCTGGCTGGCTCCAGCAAGGGACCCCGGCCCGGAGCCTCCTCGACTCCGGTCCTCAAACAGCCGCATCAGGCAGGTGCCCTTCGCCGCAACCGCCACTCACCGCTTCTGCTTGGGCAGCACCCGCAGAGCAGAGGCCACCAGTCGGTCCAGCGAGGGCCCCATCTGACCCATGCTGCGGAGGGCCGGGCGGTTGGCGGTTGGCGGTTGGCGGTTGGCACAACGAGGTGGCGGTGTCATGACGGCGCTGCTGCGGTGCCCACGCGCTGCGGTCGCATCGCACCAACGGCCGCAGCGAGGGCCCCATCTGACCCATGCTGCGGAGGGCCGGGCGGTTGGCGGTTGGCGGTTGGCACAACGAGGTGCCATCTCATGACGGCGCTGCTGCGGTGCCCACGCGCTGCGGTCGCATCGCACCAACGGCCGCAGCGCCCTGCCCCCACCATGCTGCGTGTCGCACCCCCGGGTTGCCCCGCCCCACTCTGCGCCACCGCACCGCATGGCCTGCACGATGGCTGTGTTGAGCTGGTCGAACATGGCCGCCTGGGCAGGCTGGCGGGGTCCGGGAGGAGGCACGGGGCACGGCAGCGAGGGGCGTGCGAGTTGTTGGGGGCGCAACGGCGAGCTGCGGCAGGTGCGCATGGACGCAGACAGCGGGGCCTGTGCCAGGGCAAGGGCGAGGGGCGGGCGGGCAGCAAGCGCTCCGGCGGAGGGGGCCATACCTTGGCTGCCCTCGTGTAGGCCTGGTCAAAGAGGGCGTTCAGCTCCCGCATGGCCCGCGTGTTGTGCTCCCTGCAGGGCCCACCGGCACACAGACGCACACCGCGTTGGCTGCTGTGCTCCTCCGGTCCCCCGCAAGAGCTCCACGCGTCGCCATATCGCCTCATGCGTGTTAGATATAGATGGGTAGGCTTCCGGTGCGGTCCAGCACGCGTGGGCTGCGGCGGTGTGGCGCCGGCGTGCCGCCGCAACGTCCCACGTACCAGGTGCCGAGCGCCCAGCCTAGTCGCAGCGCCTCGAGGCGCTGCAGCGTGAGGGTGCCGCGATCGCCGCCATCGCTGCTGTCATCATCGCTGCTGGTGCTGGCACGGCGGGCGCGAGCGGCGCTTGCGTTGCGGTTCGGCATGCCGGTGGCTGAAGGCTTGCAAGGTTGCAATTGGACGCGCGTATGTAAGAGTCGATGTAAGAGCCTGGAATGGTCTCGCTTGGGCGCGAGTTCACCGCTTTTGCACAAATTCGATATGCGCCAGCCCCAGCTGCCCCTTTGCCCGACCCCGTACCCCCATTGCCCAAACGCATACAGCACTTCCCAACTAAGCATGCCATCTCTGCCGTCGCACTAGTTACTGGCTCTGACGAGAGCATGCCGCTCCTACTTGACGATGACACGCGAGCGCCTACGGGCTTTGACCTATCCACCGCGTCGACGCTTTTCTGGAAGTCAGTTCCGGTGCACCTGAAGCACCAGGACCGCGAGGACCAAAACGAGGAGCTTACCGTCCGCATTTTGACCGGCGTCACTCGGCAGAACCACAACTTGCGGGTGCGCGAGACCGCTCGGATAGCCTGTTACAAGATGTCAATCGTTTTGACGCGGTGTGGGTCCGCTGTTTGCGCAGATTCTGCGCATTCATGTCTCCAGCGACTCCGACCTGTACTTCCTGCATACGCTTGAGGTCAGCGAGGAAGACTTTCAGGGTCTGAAGAATGACCAGGGCATCCTGGTGGACTTCGCCAGCTTCCCTGGCAAAATCATCAGCTTGCTGGAGAAGTGCATTGCCGCACAGCCGGGCGACTCGCCCAGGTCCGTGGGCATCATGCTGACATACGGGCACGGCGCGAAGGGGATTGAGGGGCCAAATGGGGGCCCGGCGGCGTGGGGGTGCCCGGGGTCGCCCCGGCACGTTGGGGTGCCCGCGTGTGGGAAGCGTACCGGGGCCAACCCGAGCCGATGCGCACCTGGGAGGCCTCGCACGCCCAGTTGCGCTTACGTGTGCCCGCACGCTTCAGCAAGAGCACCTGCGCCGCCGCAACGCGCCGCCGCCCGCCTGCTGCAGGTTCCAGGCGGTCATGGGCGTGCGTGGGGCCGAATCGGTGTTCAAAATCCTGGAGATCAATGACTTCAAGCAGCTGCCCCACATCACGCTATCGTTCCGGCCCGGCAACGATTCGGTCGTGAAGCAGGTGCGCCGCACCGCTCCGTGCCCGGCCCTGCGGCGGCGCGATGCAGCGCGCGAAGGGGGTCCGCCAGGGCCGTGCTGCAGCAAGGCCCGGCGGCTGTGCGGCTGCTGCTCGCAACGCGGCGCGACAGGCTCCTGTGATCTCCTGACGCACGCCCGGCCCTGCAGTTCCTGGCGTTCCGGCTGACGGAGGTCAAGGGCAACTGCCAGGACCTCGCGGACACGCTCGGCAGGACCAAGGTCTGTGCCCCGGGGCCATCCCTGCCGGTCCCACCTGTGCCGGCCACGACACTGCTACCTCCCCAGCTGCCCCCAACGTGGCACGGCACCCACGCACCCGCGCTGCCTTTGCCGGCGTTGGAACAATCCGCTCGCACAGCAGGCGGCTGACTTGGGCTCGCTCCAAGATAGGGTGATTCGGGGGCCTGACCGAGCTGCCGCAGGCATGGCGTCCCGCCTGCCGTTACCCCGCGCCGCCCCTGACCCTGCCGCCCCACAGGAGGAGCGGGACACCGCCTCGGACCAGCTGGCCGCGTGCCGGCAGCAGCTGGCGGAGCTGCGCGAGCAGTATGACAAGCACCTGCTGGAGGTGACGGCCGCCAGTAAGACGCAGCAGGCCACCTCGCACGAGGAGCGGCTGCGGGAACGGGCGGACCTCAAGGACCAGTACGAGAGGTGCGGCGCGGGCCACTCGGGTGTCGAGGGGCGAGGGCCCGGAGGGCGACGGGACCTGCGGGGTATGGCTGCAGGGGAGGCAGGCGCCACAGGAACCCGTACAGGAGGTGCGGTGCGGGCCACCCGGCCGGGCGCCGCGGTCGCCTTGCGATATGCACGGCTGACGGCTGGGCACCGCTGCTTGTACGAAGGCAGCGACGGAGGGTGCACGCCAACGGCCTCAGCTGGTAGGCGTGCAGCGCGCTGCCACACCGCTCCTGACCCCATGCTGTGTGTGCGGGGCCGGGGCCGTGGGGTGGCTGGCTGCAGGGAACGGGCGGAGCTGGAGAAGCGGTTCCGTGACCAGATCGCGGTGCTCAATTCACGGCTGGGGGAGCTGGACGGCGAGAATCGCAAGCTGCGGGAGATCAAGTACGAGCTGGACACAAAGGTAGGAGGCCGGGTGTTCAACTTAATACGGTGTGGGGGCAGGCGCAGAGCAGGGGAGACGTGGGCGGAGCGAACAGGGGCCGGGGATGGGCTGGACTGCATGAGGTGAGGGGATGGAAGTGGCTAGCGAGCGAGCAATGGGGCCTGCCTGGTCGCGCACCTGCTGGTGGGCCGCAGGTGTCGGAGCTGAGCCACAAGCTGGGCAGCGCCGAGGGCAGCAACCGGTCGCTGGAGGAGGAGTCGGGCCGGCTGCGCGGCCTGCACCAGCAGCTGTCGCTGTCCAAGCACGAGCTGGAGATAGCGCTCAACGAGGCCAAGGCCAAGTTGCTGGCGCTGGAGGAGAAGGTACGACACGGCCAACACGCCGTGCGGGGCCGTGAAGCGTGGAGCGCAAGGGCAGGCTTCGCAAATGACTGTCGACCATGCTGTTGTGGTTGATCGCCGCGCCTCTGCTGCGCTTGCGTCCCCGCAGTGCGCGTCGCAAGCGGACGTGGCGGAGCAGCAGCGGGGGCGGCTGCGCGACATGGAGGCGGCCATGCGGGCGGCGGAGCAGCGCTGCGCCGACCTGCGCGACGGCGCGGCGGCGGCCGAGGGCCGCGCCAAGGAGGCGCAGGCCGAGGTGCTCAAGGGCAACCAGATCATCGAGAAGCTCTCGGTGCGGCCTGCAGGGGAGGGGGAGTATGGCGCGGACTGGTGCTGCTGTGTGGGCCTTGGGCAGGGTCAAGCTGCTGCCCTGCCCGACCTGCGTAACCCTCCGTGCCCCATGGGCGCCAATGCGTGCACCGGTGCTGTGTGTGTGGGCTTCAGGCAGGGGGGCGCTGCTGCGCTACCGGTCCCTGGACCTGCGTGTACTCCATGGGTAGCAGCCTGCAGCCTAGCTGCAGGGGCCTGCTGACCCTTGGAGCTGCGGCATGTTTGCACACATGCCATGGATGGGCGTGGGCGAGGCTTCCATGTCCCCCGCGCCGTGCCCCATGGGCTGAGCCGGCGCACTTTGCCCAACCTGCACTGTGCACGCCCTCTCTCTCCCCCAGACGGACCTGCGCCTGGCCAAGGAGAAGGCCAAGCGCAAGGCGGCCATCATGCTGCGGCAGGAGGAGGAGCTGCAGCAGCGCGAGGGCGCGCTGGCGGCGGCGCTGCGCGACGTCGCCGTGCTGGGCCAGCAGGCTGAGTCGCTGCGCGGCGAGCTGGCGGGCGTGAGCGGCGACAACGAGGCGCTGCGCGGCAAGCTGGAGGACAGCAAGCAGCAGCTGCAGAGCAACGAGCAGATGATACGCTGGCTCAACCAGCAGGTGTGGGGAAAGGGCAGAGCCACACTTGGGCGCAGGAGTGCTGTCAGGCGGCATGAGCGTCGTCGTCTTGCTGCCACTGTCGGTTCAAGCGCGGCGGCCTCCGGCCTTTACTGCAGCGGCCACGCAACTGGTGCCACTGCCGCCGTTGCCGTCGCAGGTCACGGACGCGCAGCTGCACTCCTCCGGCGCGGTGGTGCCGGGCTCGCGCTACACCTTCCGGCCCAGCGCCTCGCTGGCCGCTGGCGCGCCCTCGGTGGCCGGCACGCCCTCCGTGGGCCTGCTGGCGGGGCCCGGGCCCGGCACCGCCTACAAGCCCAGCCTCGCCACCACCAGCCGCTACCTCAGCTCCATGGGCGCCTCGGCCTCGGGCGCTGGCACCGGCGTCTCCGGCGGCATGGGTGCGGCCAGCCTGTCACAACAGTTTGGCGCGGCCGGCGCCGGCGGCGGAGCAGGCGGCCACAACAGCAGCGCCGGCGGGTACAGCGGCTACGGGACAAGCGCTGGCGGGTACGGGACAGGTGGCGGCGGCGGTGCCGGCTACGGAGCCGGGGCCGGCGCCGAGGGCGGCATGTCGTTGCGGGGTAGCTACGGCGCGGGGCTGGCCTCTGCCGCCGGCACGGGCGCCTCGGGCCTGGCCTCCAATATGGCCACGCCGGCGGCGCACCGGATAGGCGCCGGCGCGGGCTCCTACAGCGTATCGTCGTCGTTGTCTCTGGGCGCCGGGCTGGGGTCGGCGCGGGGCGTGGAGGCCACGCCGGCGCCCAGCAAGTACGGGCTCATGGGCGGGGTTGGGGCTGGAGGCGGCGGCGGCTATGGGGGCTATGGCGGTGGGGCAGGGGCTGCAGCGGGGGGCGCGGGGACAGACGGGCAGCCGCGGGCGTGAGCGCGGCTCGCTGGCTCGCTGCGAAGACTAGTGACGTTTGACACAGGGTGCGGCTCGGATGCTGGTGCCAGGAGGCCCCTCCTGGCTGGTGCGGCACTGTCTCGCGACGGGGTGACTGGCAGGCTGTGTGACGCAAGCGACTTGACGGTGCTTTCGAGACACGGGTTGGACCCAGCGTTGTGGTGGACATGACGAGACGCGACGTGACGCTGCATTACGCATTTGCATGTAGACTGGCCCTATGCGGCGGAACAATAACGCAAAAGCACTTGCCGTCCGATGCCGCCTGCCGGCCGTGCCAAATGTTGGCACCAGTGGCAGGCGCCCCCTGTGAGCCCTAGTGATCAAGAATATGTAAGCAGCATGCTTTGCCCTTTTGCCACAGCCCTGTCCGGTGTCCGCCCCCCCCCTCCGGCCCCGCCATGTGCTCTCGCTCTCCGATCCTTCATTCCCTGCACTCACCGCCGCTCACGCTCCACCTGCTCTCGTCCGTCACGAGCTCGCCTAGCCCCTGAACCCCAGCACCGGCGCCGCCACCCGCTGCCAGTTCTCGTCCCAGCGCAGCCCCTGCTCCTTGGCCGCCACCGCCGCCTGCAGCCGCTGCAGCTGCTCCCCCGGCGCCGCCGGGAAGCCGCGCAGCAGGCCCGCCAGCTGGCCCGCCAGCTGCTCGCCGTCGCTGAACAGCAGCCCTGTCTCGCCGTCCGACACCAGCTCGTGTATGCAGCTGTACGACAGCGCACACACGGGAAGGCCGCTGCCGTACATGTCCACCACCTTCATGGGCAGATCCAGGCCGCTGCTGGAGGCGTGCAGGCAGACGCCCAGGTCGGCGGCGCCCAGCAGCAGTGGGTAGTCGGCGGATTCAAGCCACAGCGCCCGGATCGCGACCTTCTTGAAGCGCATGCTCGCGATTCGCGACAGGTACATCTCCTTTTGTGGGCCCTTGCCGGTGATCAGCAGCAACAGGTCGGGCAGCTCCGAGGATGTTGATGACGCCGCTGACGCTGAGGCGGAGGATTGAGAGGACGTCGCGAGCCGGTCGTAGCGGACGGCGGCGTCGAGCAGGATGGCAAAGTCCTCATCGGGGGTCCAGCTGGTGCTGCTGACGACGATGGCGGGGCGGTCCGGCCGCAAGCTGACGCCGGGGCTGGCGGGGCCAGGCCGCTTGGTGGTGACGACCGTCAGCTCGGCCGCCTCCTGGCTGCGACCAGCTGCGGCAGCGGCTGTGCGGGCCGTGAGGAAGTCGTCCCAGCCGGGTTGCTCGAGCGCGGGGCCGAGCTTGCGGAACAGCGTGTGGATGGCGGGGAGGGGCGTGCGACGGAAGAAGGCCGGCGGTCTGTCGTAGAGCACGGTCGCCGAGATGCCCCACTTGGCCTGCAGGTCGTCCATCATGGACTTCGTCACACAGAAGTGCGCCGAGCCCTGTCGCCCCCAGAAGCGCTCATAGCTTCGCGCCATGCGCACGAGCGGGTGTCGCACACCCTGCGTCAGCGCGAGGATAGTGTAGCCGTAATTGTGCCAATCGATAACGAGCTTCGCGGCATGTCGCTTCGCCGCGAGCCAGCACACGACCATGGTCGGGATGGCTGGCGGGTTCTGCAGCAGTATGTAGGCTGGCGACGGCAGCGACACCAGCATCATGAATAGCAGGGCTGTTAGCTGGTGCAGGACCTTCAGGACGAGGAAGAGCAGGCGCGGCAGGCGCCGGAGCAGCGCTGGGGGCTCTGGCACGCTGTGAATGCGGACGTTGGGCGCCGAACTAAGCTCCTGGATCGGCGCTGATCCACCATAGGCGATCACGTGCACATCAGCGCCCGGCTGCTGCGAGAGGGACAGCGTGTGATACTGCATGCGCGGGCTGCGCCCGAAGTCGCCGAGCACAAGGACCCAAACTCGCGGCATCGTCGCAACATGTGGTCGCAGGTACAGAGGGAACAGCGAGATAACTGCGGGTGTGGCAAGTGTTTGCCCCAAAACACAACCGCACAGCGCACACGCTTGTACCGACCGTCCCCGACCGCCCCCGACCGCAACCCCTTCGGCGAAGCAAGCGGAACCCACAGCGCACACATCGCCCTCGTCACGTAGACCTGTACCCCTTGACCAGCACCAACCAGCGCGCCTGAATCTCCCTGAAGCCGCCATCCTGCGCCGGCGGGCACTTGCCCCAGCCGCCCCCTCCCCTTCCTGGCCCCCGCCCGCCGCTCTGCGGCTCCGCCACGAGCTCTGCGCCTTCCGCGGCCCCCTGCTACCGCCTCCTCCTCCTCCCCAGCTGCTTCCGCCGCGTCCTGCCTACGCCAGATAGTTGTACACCTGCGGCAGGGCGCGGCAAGGGGCATCCGCACTCAAAGCTGGGTGTAAGACTGTTCTTGGCTTCACGTCTTCCTTCAACCCTGTGCGTCTTTGGGCCTCCTACGGTCTGCTATGGCTGGTCCGCCGACTCATGTCCGCGCCGCTAGCAACGCTGCCCTGCCACTGGCCCTCGCACGCGCCCTCACGTTCGCGTCGCTTCCGTCCCGTGCCAGGTACTCCCGGTCGATGAGTGACTCGATGCGCTTCTTCAGGTCTGGAGGCAGCGGGCAGCGACACGGCATGGGGGCTTCACGACAAGTGCGGCGCCACCCCTCCGCACCCCGCCGCAGCCTTCGTGACCACAGGCATGTGGCAAGGGCCTCCACGACAGGAGTTGCGACCGCATGCCCTCTGGGGCTCGGACCTCGGCGTCGCCGCGTCCCCAGCCCCAGCGCCCGCTGCCTGCTCCTGACCGCCTGCCCCTGCCCCAGACCTGCGGTGCCCCCATCCACGCCCCTGGAGCCAGCACCCGGGGCTGCGCCCCGCCCCTACCCGCGCCCTTGAGCGGGAACTTGAGCTGCTGCAGCGCCTCCGCCACCAGCAGCTTGTGGCTGAGCGTCTTGCGCGTCTTCATGATGCGCACCAGCGCCGCGTCGATCTGGTACTGCCGGTCCTGAAGCACCTGCGGGCACAGCACAGCAGCACCCAGCAGCAGCAGCCAGCAGCAGCAGCACGTGGTCACATGCCAATGCACATGTCGATGTGCCGCATGTCGATGCGTGTGCTTGAAACCGTTCCATCCCATACCCAGCTGAAGATGGCGGCAGGGCTGCGGTCGGCCGGGGAGGCCGGGTTGGGGCCAGGGCGCGGCCGGGCTGTGGCCATGCGGTCTGTGCGTCGCAGAGCTGCGCCTGCTCTGTAAGGGGCCATGCCGTGCAGGGCTGCAGAAGCGGCGCACCGTCACCCCGCGGTGGCCCGAACCTGCTCGTTGGTCTTTTTGTTCTCCTCCTCCGTCTCCTTCATCTGGATCGAGTTGATCTTGATGCGGAACAGCTTCTCGGAGAAGCCAGCGTTGAAGGAGAAGGTGTCGTCGTCGCCCACCTCGCGGCCCTTTGGCTCTTTGAGAAGCACCCGCACCTGCGGTAAGGAAGACGCGAGCAGGCGGCAGCGCAGCGGGTTCGTACATCACGTTTCCCTATGCCTACCATAATTCCCTCACAGCAGGCGACAGGGCAAGACAGCATGCATGGAAGGAGCGGCGCTCGGGCTGCGCGCAGCGGCTGCCGCAGCGAGTTCGGACGGGGTTTCTCATCCGGTGCCCCGCCCACCTTGCCGCACGCCAGGCTCTGCAGCGTGCGCTTGAGCTCCTTCTCCTCCAGCCCGCAGCCCGCCGCGACGTCCGCGTACGACAGCGTGTCCACGCCGTCGAACAGCATCAGTACGGCAGCCTGCCGTACAAGGAGCGCGCGCCGTCGGCAGAAAGGCGACGATCAAGAGCGCGCTTCGTTACACGCGCCCATGGCCCGTAGCTCATGCATTACGACCCACGCCCACGTGCCCACAAACCCACCGGGCTGCACCAACTTTCCCCCATGCTCTCCCCCCGCTCGGCCCCCTGCCCACCTGGTATGTGCTGACGGACAGCTCCTTGACGCCCTTGGGGAAGGCCGCCCGCAGCACGCAGGAGCCCAGGCTGTGCTGCCACACCAGCCGCCGCCCGCTGTACTTGGACAGGTAGAAGTCGCGGAACACGGTGGAGGCGCGGTCCAGTGCCTGAGGCGAGGGAGTAAACATGACCCAGCAGTATGTAGTCGGGGGCGCGTCACACCCAACGACAACGAGCTCAATCCCCACACCGCCTGCGCTCCCAACCTGAGCGCTCCACTCCCCACTCTCCACTCTCCACTCTCCACTCTCCACTCTCCACTCTCCACTCTCCACTCTCCACTCTCCACTCTCTACTCCCCACTCTCCACTCTCCACTGCCCACGCACTCCGGCGGCTTGACCTCGTACCGCCTTCCGCCATTCCTTCTGCCCCTCCCCCTGGCGCCGCCCCTCACCTCGGGCAGCTTGACCTCGTGCACGGGGTAGGAAGGCCAGTAGCCGCTGGTGAGCACGCTGACGGACACGTCGACGCCCGGCGGCAACTCGCGCGAGGCGGGCGCTCCGCGGAAGGCCGCCATGACGTCGTCGCTCAGCTCCACGTCCTTGAACATGCCCTCCAGCTTGGCCGTGAACTGGCTGCCGCACTCCACCTGGTGGAGAGGAGGCGGGGAGGAAGGCAGGCAGGGAGGCAGGCAGGGAGGCAGGCAGGGAGGCAAGGAGGGAGGCAGGGTGTGGGTTTCACGCGTACATGCATGGAGGGAGACAAGGCGCTGGAGCTGTGTAGCGGGGAGGATACCGGTTGGCAAGATGTTCGGAGGCGCAGGAGGGCTGGCGCCGGGCCTGTGGTGCGGCCAACAAGCGGCGACGGACTGCAACACGCATCAGGGCTTGGCTGCCTGACGCAAGGCAGGTGCCCCTGGCGCGCAGTGGCGCTCCCCTGCCGCCGCCCCACCCAACCTTGAGCTTGGCGATCATGGCCTTCTCCGCGTCCACGCTGGCGCTGCGGCCCAGCAGCAGGCGCTTGGCCAGGTCCTTCTTGTAGAAGGCCTCAAACACGTCCTTGCCCTGGATGAAGCTGGGGGAGGGGAGGGGCCGGGAGGCAGGGATGGGAGCAGTGGACGGTGATAAGGAAAGGCAGAGCCGGGAGGCGTGCCACGCGCCCTACTATTGAGGCATGTGCGTAGGGTTGCCGTCCTACTTGGAGAGCTTGTACACACAACCCTGGGCAACCCTGGGCCTGCGTGCATAGCTAGGCTGCTAAGGGTAGCTCTGGCTGCCGTGCCAGCTGTGCATCCAGCAGCGTGCCAGGTTTGGACACCTCAGGTTGATTCTGGCGGCACTGTGAGGTGTTGGCCCAGCAGCGCATCCTGCGGGCTGCGCCAGCTGGCCTAGCTAGGGCCCTGGGCAAGCCAAGAGGCGCGAGGGCGCAGGCCTCACCGGAACAGGATGAGCGCCCGGTCCAGCGCCACCTCGAGCTCCTCCTCACTGCCGCCGCCGCCGCCCGCCGCCACGCCCGCGGCCGCCACCGCCGCGCCGCGGCCGCCGGCGCGCAACCGCGCGTCTATGAACTTGGCGATCAGCTCGGCGGGCTTGTTGGCGCGCTGGTTGATGAAGTACTCAAACGAATCCTTGAGCGTCGCGGCGAAGGCGTCGGAGCGCGCGAACGAGGACGCGACGACCTGCAGTCAACACGGCACGCAGCGGCGGCAGGAGTGGCAGGGCTGGTGCGCATGGGCGGCAGGGGTGGTGTGCAGGGGCGGCAGTGCGCAGGGGCGAAAAGCAGCGGCAGGTGCGGCAGGGCGCACATGGGAGCGTGCGGGGACGCGGCCCGAGCAGGGGCGCACGTGCTCGCGGCAGGGGCTGGTCAGGTGCACGTGGGCCCGTGGCTAGTAGGCCCACACACACACGTCGACACGTGTTGCCACACGTTCCTACTTTTATGCACACACAGCACCCCGCACCTCGTCCAGGCGGCCCTTGAGGTCCAGCAGCCGCTCCACCATTTCCTTGTCCTGGAGGGGCCCGGCGCGGCGCGGGAAGATAGTCAGGGCCGGGACAGGGTTGAGGCTGGGCGCGCACACCTCCTCCTCGCTCTGAACCAGCAACAGCAGCCTCCACTCGCGACAGCCCGCACCACCTCGCCCACCACCTCGCCACCCCACCCCACCATATCCCCGTCCTATCCCCCGCCAAAACGCCCTCCCCTCCCCCTTGTCCCCCTCCCCCTCCTGCCCCACCTTCTCCTCGTCCTTGACCAGCGCCAGCCCCGCCGCCCGCACGTAGTCCTTGAACGCAGCCCGCAGCGCTTCGCTGCCCGCCACCCGGCCCAGCAGCCCGTGCAGCCGGCCCAGGTCCTCCACGCGGTGCCCCTCCAGCAGCGGCCCCAGCCCCCGGTCCAGCAGCGCCGCCGTGTGCCGGCCCAGCAGCTCCGCCTCCACGGCGCCCAGCAGCGGGCGGCGGGAGGAGGCGTCCAGGTAGGACGTGCAGCGCTCGTACTCCTCCGACAGCCGGGCCTGAGCGCGGGGGCAGGGGCAGGGGCGGGGCGGGGTGGGGGCAGGGAGGGCGGCAAGAGGGAGGGCGGGGCGGGAGGACGCGGGCTGCGGCTTTGGTGCCCTGCCGCCTCAGGGTTGCCGCGCGCCCTGCCCTTTGGTTGCCCGCCGCCAGCCGCCACCGCCCCACTCCCGCCCGCAGCGGGCAGGCCCTCCCCCGTGTGCCTTTCCCCGCCACGGCCGCCTCTCGTCCGTGCGACTGGTCACACGCACACCCAGCCGCCGTGGCGCCCCCGAGCGCCCACCTCGCAGTGCCGCAGGTAGGCAGGCACGTCCAGCTCCGCCATCAGCCGCTCGCCCTCGGCCCGGTAGAAGGCCGTGCTGGCCTGCAGGACGGACACGGCGCAGAGGGGGGCGGGCGCAGGGGCGAG
This sequence comes from Chlamydomonas sphaeroides, assembly GCA_001662425.1. Taxonomy (NCBI): domain Eukaryota; kingdom Viridiplantae; phylum Chlorophyta; class Chlorophyceae; order Chlamydomonadales; family Chlamydomonadaceae; genus Chlamydomonas; species Chlamydomonas sphaeroides. The sequence goes on along the minus strand of BDDC01000224.1, from coordinate 58,150 downwards.
CAGCCGCAGGGCTGGGAGTGCAGCCCGTGAGCTCGCCCGCCCACTCACCGCCCCGCCAGCCCCCGCCTGTGTCCTCTCAACCCGCCCAGCCCTATCGTGCTCGCTCGCGGCGCTCGGCCCATGGCCCACGGGCAGCCCTCACGACCACACCTCGTACGGAGCCCGCCCACCCCAACCTTACGCCGCCACCAGCAGCCAGCCATCCACCCCACCCACCGCCCCCTCCCCACGCCCACCTGCATGAAGGGCTCGTGGAAGGCCTCCCCGTATATCCCCAGCGACCCCAGCATCCGCAGCAGCCCGCCCAGCAGCGCCCGCTCCACCGCCTCGCCCCGCCGCTCGCGCTCCACCAGCTCCAGCAGCCCCTCCACGGTGCGGTCGCGGATCTGGGGCCCAGCCAGGCAACGGAGGGGAGGGGGGCGAGGGAGGGCGAGAGGCGGGGGAAACGCGGGGGAGGGGGCAGGGCAGGCGAAGGTCACAAACGGCATGTGTGAATCGTTGCGCGGATAGGCCCGGCGCTGGTCGGCCGGTCCGGTCCCGAACGGCCGAGGGCGTTGCGGCCGGCGGGCCGGCTGTGCCCGGGGCTCGGTCCCGGCGGCGGAGGGCACCCGCATCGCGTGCCGTGCCGTGCCGTGGCAGCGAGGCGCGGCCGCACCTGCGGCGAGGCGGCCAGGTGCTGGCGGAACAGCGCCAGGCCCAGGTCGAATATGGACTTGACGGGCGTGGCGCTGCCGCTGAGGCCCAGCACGTGGGTGCGGTCCAGGTACAGGAAGATCTGCGGGCCAGGGCGGCAGGTGGGAGCAGGGCGGGGGCAGGGTGGGCGAGGGACGGGCGAGGGAGGCTGCGGATGGAACAGGCAGCACCCGGCAGCTCGGCCGGGCCGCATTGGGGGCTGGAGTCCACACGGCCGTCCCTCGTCGCTGCCAGCGCCACGGCACCCTCTCTGCCGTGCCCCTGCCACTGCCCAGCCGCCCGGCCCGGAACCCCGTGCCCCCGCGAGGCCCCCTTCAACTCCGGCCCCAGCGACTGCCCAAGTCAGTGTCGCCTGCGCCACCGCACTCGCCAGTTGCGGCCTGCGCCCGCACTCTGACACCCTGCACGCTGTATACAAGCATCGTTCTACACCCTCCCTGCATACCACCTCAACCGCCGACATCTGCCCCTACACCACCTCTACCCCCTACCCGCCACCCTGCCATTTCCCCACCCGCTGCCCCTTCCCCCTGCCGCCCGCCCCAACCTGCAACCCTTCCTCTCCCCTTCCTGCCCTCCCATCCCTCCCCTCTCCCACCCCTCGCCATCGCCTGCGCTCAGGCCGGGGGGCCGCGACATTAAGGGCAACAAGCCGCTTCAAACTAGATAACCGGACAGGCGCCACTTCCTAATCACTAGGTCCCTTAGCCAGCGTGCCTACTATGCGATCACTGCGCCTCTCTTCCTCTCCCCTTTCCCTACCCCTCCCACAACACCGCCCCCCTTCCCTTTTCCCCACCTCCCTACCGGTATCCTACCATCCCTCACCATGCCTACACCGCACAGCTTCCCCATCCCCTTCCCCCGCCTCCCCGCCCCCCCCCATACACACACACACACACACCTGGCGTATGAGCAGCATCTGGCTGCAGTGGTCCCGCCACACCGCGTCCACGCGGTCCAGGAAGGCCACCGCGCCCAGCGACACGCAGCCGGCCAGCGAGGCCACGTGCGCCGCAATGTGCGAGTCGCACTCCTGCCGGTGCGGCAGAGCGGGGCCCGGTGAGGTGGGCGGCAGGTGGAGCAGCGGCTCAGGTGGAGCGGCAGGTGGCAGCGGCACAGCGGGGCGGGGGAGCTGGTGCAGGGCAGGGCAGGGCGTGGGCTGCGGCGGGAGGAGCGCGGGGCGCGCCGCGGTGGCCCAGGGAGCGGCCGGGCGGGCGAGCGGTCCGCGAGGGGCGCAGGGCCGCGGCCCGCCTGCCGTACCTGCTGCAGCTTGCCGTACAGCTTATCTGCCATTTTGTGCATGCACATGTCCTGCACGGCCTGCGGGCGGCGGGCGCGGCGGGCGTGGCAGCGGCAGCGGCCGTGGCGTGGGCGGTGCGGCGGTCCGCTGACCGGCGACGGGTGGGGGCCGGCGCGAGGCTGTAGCAGCAGGGCCCTGGACGCGGTCCAGGCGCCAGTCCAGCGAGAGGGGAGGTTGCAAGTAGCAGGCCTGCACCCCTGCGCGAGGGAGGATGCTCGGCGAGCATGCTCACCATGTACAGCTCCTCCAGGCTGTTGGACACGGGCCGCTTGCAGTGCACCGCTATGATGCAGTCGCGCAGCTTGGCCCATGTCTTCTCCTCAAACTCGGCGGGCAGCTCCGGCTTGACTGGGGGGCGCGACGGGGCCGGGCCGGGTGTGCCGCAGCGTGGGCGCGGGCTGGGCCACGAGAGCCCACGGCACGCGACTCGGACACGGCAACCGCGCAACCGCCAGCGCGATTGACGCCTAGGAGCCAGCCCTACCCTTGAGGGGCTTGATCACAAGCTTCTTGGCCTGCGTGGAGCTTCCATTGGCGGGCTGAAGGCCCCCGAAAGGCCCGGGCTTGCCCCCCTTGCCGGCGCCGAGCACCGCCATGTCGCCACTAGTGCCGTGCAGCGGCTAGCCTAACGGTTACTCCATATGCGCCAGAGCGAGGCACGCGCAATCAATTGCAATGCCGTGGCGCAACGCCTCCGTGTAAGTTCGCTCAATGTCGCAAGTGTAGGATGGCGAGCGTATAGTCATCCGGGCAGCAAAGAGGCAAAGTACACTGTTTTGCATTCAGGGCTGTGTCATGGAAGCAAACCCATGCTCGCCCAAATTCCGCCTTCACAAACACACCCGTCCTGCTGCTGCCTGCCCCTCGCGACCACACCCACGAAGCCCACGGCAGAGGGCCCGAGGAGGGCACGCTCAGGCGCAATCCTCGACTTGCAGTCCACACGCGCGCTCTAGCGCGCATCACACAGCAGCCATGAACCCCATCAATGGAGTCAAGGCGCTACTGCACCGCGTGGGCTTTGCGATGCGCGAGAGCGGCCAGGCGCTGGAGCGCGTGGGCTGCCGTCTGCAGGGCATCTACTCGTTCGAGGAGAAGCGTGGGTACAGCATGAGGCACCATGCACGCCTCAGCGAGTGAGCTGAGCCCGGTGTGCATCGGTGCCGCAGTGAACCGGCACGCCACCGTGCTGCCGATGCGCTACAACGTCCCAAGCATGCCCTCAAGCGCCTGGGTGGCGCCCTCGGGCATGCTCTCGGGCAGCGTGACGCTGGGCGAGAACAGCTCGGTTTGGTATGGTGCCATCGTCCGCGGTAAGCACGCCATACCGCGTGCTGTGCCTACAGCGGTCGGGAGGCTTACTCCTACATCGTTGCGGGCGCAGGGGACTTCCAGCCGGTCACGGTGGGCGCGAACTCCAACATTCAGGATGCTGCCTTCGTGGGCGCGACCAGCGAGTTCAGCGGGCCTGTGGTCATCGGGGACAACGTGTCCGTGGGGCACGGTGCCGTGCTGAAGGGCTGCACGATTGGCGACAACGTGCTGGTGGGCATCAACGCGGTGGTGTCGGAGAACGTCGAGGTGGGGGCTGCGTGGGTCGTCTTGGGGCACTTGGCCACAGGGCCCAAGGAGGGATGCTGGTTCGGGTATGTGGTCTGGGAGAGAGGGGAAGGGAGATTACGGCTGGAGCCAATGGTGGGCTCGGAGCAGGCTACCTGCGCTGCCACGGCCTGCGTACGCACGTCGTCGAGGATTTGGACGCTGGGAGCCGTGGCAGCAGCAGCCGTGGCTTGTAGCATGGGCATGGGCATGGAGCATGTTCCCCGCCCCTGTCCGGTCCCGAGGCTGTTCTGCCATCGGCTGCCACGGCACCTACCCATGGCACGCCGAACCGCTGCCCGCCCCGACCCCCACCCCAGGTCCAGCCCGGCTCCGTCATCGCTGCCGGTGCCTACGTGGAGGAGGGCACCGTGGTGCCGTCGGGCGAGGTGTGGGCGGGCAGCCCCGCCACGAAGCTGCGGGACGTCAAGCCCGGCGAGATTGACTACCTCAAGACGCTGCCGGGGCGATACATCGAGCTGGCGGGCGAGCACAAGGGCATGATGAAGGTCCTCAAGATGAAGCAGAAGGAGTACTACTCGTAGGGGCCGTTTGGTGGCCGGCGGTGGTTTGGGACGTGTGCCCGCGCTAATGGGCTGGAGCTGTGGGCCAGAGCTGCGGCGGGAGCAGAGGGTTTTGGACAGTCTTGGCGCGGCGGGCACGGGCGCAAAAGCGGCTGGGGCAGTGGACCCTGGTGGTTGCAGCTGCACGTCACAGTGCTGGCGATAGCGGGTCGACTAGGTGGCGCGTGCGACGCGACGGACGCGACGGACGTAGCGTACGTTGCGGTCGGCGGTTGCGGCTACGTACAGGCTTATCTCTTCATAGCATGACGGTGGGTTGGGGCAGGTGTACGGCGTGCTTGCTTACGCTTACGCGGGTTGGGGCAGCAGGGGGACAGACGTTCGCGATCGCGCCATGTTACAGGACGCCTAGCCTCTCCGAGCCCCTCGCCACTGCCATCGTCCCAAATCCCAAATGTCTGCGTGTTTTTGCATCTGCATGCATAGCCCGATACCCGAGTTCGCCAAATTTCTGCCACCATAGCTCGCCCCGAGTTTGCTCAGTTCTCACCCAATCGCAACCCTCCGCAAACATCCCCTCCGCCGAGCCAGCCACAGTCGAGCGCGAATCCAAGAAGCCCCATGCGACCGCGCGCCTGCAGCTCAGCTGCGCAGCTGCGACAGCATCTGCCGGTAGTGCTGCCGGATGAAGTTCTCCGTGGGCGGCGCCTGCCCTCTCGAGGCGTACCAGGCCTGCGTCACGCGGATGTACCTGGGGGAGGGCGGGAGGGATGTACCGAGGCAGGGTGAGCAGGCACGCAAAGCGGGCTTGGCCGACAAAACGTGCGGTGTGACACGGGGCGGGAAGGAGGGGCGATCGACCACTACCACTCAAGCCGCACGCGTTGGCGCACCTACCTGTCCTCCGCCACTTACCTGCGGCCCCCGTCAGGCCGAAGCGCCGGTGGCAGGCCCCGCAGCGGCGCCTATCAAAGCCCTCACAACACCATCAGTCACCCGAAAACGCATCGCCAGGCCCTAAACGCATCGCTGCAACCGCCGCAGCCCGCGAGCCATGTTTGCAAACCCCCGCGCATCCGCCGTGTGTCCAGCCTCGACGCCCGCATGCCTATGCGCCGTCCCACATGCCCGCATGCCTATGCGCCATCCCACATGCCAACACCCATGCAAATGCAGCTTGCATGCAGCTAAGACCATGCGAATGCACCCAGACCGCAGTGTCAAGACTATGTGCACGTGGACAATGCCCTTCCGGCCCGGGAGTTTCGCGGCGTAGCAGCCCAGCGCCGCAAGACTGCCCAAGCAACGCGAGAGACATCACCCTGTGAGGTCCCACATAATCGGCTGTCCCTACACGCGGCATGACCACCCTGGCAAGGTCCCGACCAAGTTCCCAATCAAAGCATGCCCACACACACCACGCAGACAGCATGTCCTTTTCTTCGGGTGCCCCGTCAGATCCCCGATCAACGCGACGCCCTCGCCCCGTTCAGTGCACCCCATTGCAACGCACGCTTGGATGGGCATGGATACCAACGCACGGCCATAGAAAATGCACATGCACAAATATTAAGAAGCATATGTAGGCATATGTAGTAAGCGGCATACGCATTCCCAACGCACCGCGCGCCAAGGACGCATGGTTCCGTGTCGCAGTGTCGCAGTGTCGCAAGCAACAAGGGACTGACGCCGGCGCTCATGAACAATACATAATCCAAACCCAGGGACCGCATGCGAAACCGCCAGCCCAAACCCATGCTTGTCCACGACGCTCACGAGGCGCACGGCCCCAAGGCCGCAGACAGCCGCGGAACTTATTATGTGCTCATATACGGGGTGCCCCCGTATCCGCAGGTGCTGTCCCCGCAGTATCATCGCCGCGGCGAGCACCCTCACCCTCGCCACTTACTCATCCTCAGTGTACGGCTGGCCGCCGGGCTTGGCCGACATACCCGCCCCCGCTCCCGCCATGCCGCCACCGCCCATCATGCCCTGCGAGCCGGGCGTCGGCTCGCGACCCCGCCGCGGCGACCGCTCCGCCGACGCCCCGCGGTGCGCCCCGTTGCCATTGCCCATCCGCCGCTGTACGGCCTCCTGCACGCGCCCGTACTGCTGGAGGTACTCCTCGTACGTCATGCGCGCGAAGTCGATCGCGCCGCCGCCGCCGCCGGCCTGCCGGCCCACGGGGCTGCGGCTGCGGCTGCGCGAGCGGCCGCCTGCGGCGCGCACGCGGCCGTCGCTGCCCTCCAGCACAACGTCCTCGCGGTTGATCCCCATAAACTGCTGCTGCGCGGCCGCCTGCTGCTGCATCAGCTGCTGCTGCTGCTGCTGCTGTTGCTTCAGCATCTGCTGCTGTTGCTGCTGCTGCTGGCCCATGCCGCCCATGCCAGGCCCGCCGCCGCCCATGCCCATGCCCATCCCCATGCCCATGCCGCCGGCCGGGCCGCCGCCGCCCATGACGTTGGACATGCCCATGCCCGAGCCGGGGCCGCCGCCGGGCTGCGACCCAGGGCCGCCGTCCATGCCCATGCCCACCGGGCCCCCGTTGGTAACGATGGCCGCGATGGCCTCCGCCAGCATGGGGTTGAAGGCCGTGATGGCGGTCATGGCGACTGTCTGCTGCTCGTGCGGCAGGTTGGTCATCTGCGTCACCAGCGATGCTGCCACCGCCTGCAGCTGCGACATGCCGCCGGCCTGCATGCCCGGGCCCATGCCCGCCTGCCGCAGCATCGCGGTCAGCGCGGCCGGGTTGGCGTTGAGCATGACGGCCTGCAGCTGGTCCAAGTTGAGGCCGTTGGGGCCCATGCCCGGGCCCATGCCCGGACCCATGCCTGGGCCCATGCCGGGGCCCATGCCGGGACCGGCAGGGCCCATGCCCATGCCGGGCCCGATGCCGCCCATGGGGCCGCCCATCATGCCGGGCCCGCGCGGCCCGGGCCCGCCCATGCCACCTGGCATCATGCGGCCGCCGGGCCCCATGCCGGGCCCCATGCCGGGCCCCAACCCGGGGACCATGCCGGGCATGGCTGGCCGGGGGCCGACGGGCATGCCGGGCCGCGGACCCATGGGGCCGGGCATCCCGGGCCGGCCGCCGCCCTCCAACATCGCAAGCTGCTGCCGCGGCGGCTTGGCGCCCGCCGCCTGCGCGCGCTCCGTGAGCAGGCGCACGATGAGATCGCCCTGCTCCTGCGGCAGCTCCGTGCCGTCGCGCGCCGCCAGCACGGCCTTGTTGTCGTTGAGCGGGTTGCGGATATGGTCGCAGGCGCTGCGGGGCAGCTCAAAGAGGACGCGCCAATCCACGGCGAAGGGGTTGCCGAACTGCTTGCCGTTCTCCCACACGACGGGCCGCCCGAACTTGCCGATCGGCGAGCGCATGACCGCGTAGCCCTGGAACGCGTTGCTGCCTGCGACCGAGTACAGGAGCCGGACTTCCCGGCCCGTCCGGTACGCCTCGTCAAGCTTGTCGTCGTTCATGCGCGTCGTCGCCCAGGCCCCCACCCGGACCGAGATGAACACGTTCTGAATCGTGCTGGACCGGATGATGAAGTAGCGCGTGTTTCCAGACCCTGTGCCAGACCCACCATTTCCCCCGCCCCCCTGCAAAACAAAGCCGGGGAAGGTGTGAGCGACTGCGCAGATGCATCCGTGCCATACCATTTTGTGGAAGAGCACCCTGGCTTACCCGCTTGTTAGCTTTGCCCGAGGTAGCCTGTGGTGCATTGTCTCTCCCTGAAGGCTCTGCCTTCTCGGAGCTGCGCGCGTTCGCCTCGTCCTCCTGCTTCGGCGTGGCACCCTCGGGCTCGCTTGGCGCAGCAACCTCCTCTGCATGGCACAATTTAACTAGCAGTCAGCGAGGTGGCCGGTGGTCGTTTACCAACAAGAATGCGCGCGCTAGCCCCGAGCTTACCAGCGGCCTCGCCGCCCAGCTCCTCCTGCGCCGCTTCTAGCTCTGCGTCCTGGTAGAGCTCGTCGTGATAGTCGTCGTCATAGAGAAGCTCGTCTTCCATGCCGCCCCTCCGCCGCTAGGCCTCCGTCAAGGTGTCAACAACGCGCAGCAGCGACTGATATCGACTCAAGATCTTTTTGGCGTGTTCATCAACTGGGAAACTGTAGAGCGCTGGTGGCCAAAAGCAAATCCTGCACCGTGTAAGCTTTCGCTTTGCATGTGTTGCCGACGTGCAATTGAGCTAGGGAGCTGGCTAAGCACTTGTATGTGGGCAGGGAACGTGCTGGCGGCAGGATCCACTGGATGGATACGCGCACCAGGAGCGCCTATGACGCGCACATCCCCCAGGCTTCTGCCCCTGCCCCGGCCCGGCCCGGCCCGGACACGACCTCCCCCCCGACCCGCCTGATGCTTCATGCGGTGCAACAGATAAGAGGTTTTGAGAAGACCGCCGGCTGAGTGCGCGTGCTCGGGCGTGAGACGGGGCAGTCCCGTATTGTACCGCGACCCGACGTGCCATCGTGCCAGGAGCCGCAGGAGAGCCCAACCGCACACGCACATGCTTCACAGGCCGTCGTGCCTACAGCATGCGCAACCAGTCTTCTTGTGGCATCTTCCTCTCCCCCTATCATGATACACTGCGACATGAAGCAGCGCCTGCTGTGGCCGGCAGTGTCGCCGGGTGCCGCACAGGCCGGTGCCACCCTGGCGTGCACTTCACAGTGCACACTACTTGCGGGCATGCGGGCTGTGCTGCGACGGCGGCAGTTTGTTTGATAGGTGGCTCAGACAAGGGTATTCCCTTCTTGAAGATGTATATGCAGTCCAGACAGGCCGTACGCGAGCCTCTTACTTGCGTCATGCGCCGGGCGATGTGCCTTGTCCAGGAGCAGGTCCTCCTGGCCCTGTCATCCAACCCGCCGACCAAGGAACCATAGCAACACGCTACCCTCCCGTGCCGTCACGGGAATGCACTTTGCGTGACCTGTCAGTGACATACATACGGTTGCCTACAGCCGCAACGCATGCCGCCGACCCGCCGTAGGTGCCGCCTGCCCTCGCCTGCCTTGCCAACCAACCACGGCTGCCCCAGCCGCCGCACCGCTCACCGCGCATCGCCGCCCTCAACCTGCGCATAGCGCTGCCGCCCGCTATGATTCCAGCGACGCCCGCCGCACCGCTCACCCCCTCCCTAGACCCCACGGCCTCCAACCAGGTTAATGCCTGATCAGGTGTGCATCTCGTCCCCCCCCCCGCCGCCTCCTGGGGCGGTAAGCTGCCCCATGCGGCCTGGGCCGCCTGCAGCGGTGTGACCGACGTCCGGGCCGCGGCGTCACCGCCAGGGCGAGAAGGCGGTGGGGTGCAGGAAGGAGATGTGAAAGTCGTGGCACAGCGAGTAGGCCGTCTGCTTAGCGGCCTGCCACTCGGGGGCCGCCCGCGTGCGCTCGCACGCCCTGCGTCAGGGCCGGGAGCACACAGGTGAGTCAGGGGTGCGCACTGCTTCATTTGACGTCAGCCCTCCTGGGCGGCTCGGCAGGGAGACAGGCACACGAGCGGCGCGAACTCACTCGACGAGCTGCTGTGCGGACGGGTACCTGCGGGGCAAGGGCGCACACAAGCGCACAAGCGCTGGTCCAGGCAGAGCCAAGCGGCACGCTTCATGCCCTCGGCGGGCTCCATTGTCGGTTCACACGCACACGCGCCCACTCGCTTAGCCACAGGCCCCTGGAGCGGCCAGGTCCAGGTCCTGGCGGCTGTGTTGCACCCCTCAACGCATCACCGCCCTCCCCAGCCTGCGTATAGCCTCCCACCTGTACACCTCGTACACGGTGTTGAGCAGCCCCACGTCCGAGTAGCCCAGCAGCGCCAGCTGGCCCACCCCGTCCGCGGCCAGCTTGGACGGCAGCCTGGCCGCACGCGGGCACGGGCGCGGCCGAGCGCAGAGCCACAGGTTCACACACTTCACTTGTACACAAACATAAACACACGCGGCCGGGCGAGCGCCGCTTGCAGCACCTTGCAGCAGCGCGGCCCCCGCCGCACCCGGTCCGAAAAGCTCCCATCAGCTGCTTGACTCCGTCCCGGCCCGGCCGCAGCCGGTAGGTGCGCAGCTCGTACACCACCTGGCGTGGGGCGGCGGCAGCAAGGCAGCTGGGACAGGGCGGCGGCAAGGCCGGCGCGGTGGGCGATAGCGGCGGCGGTGGCGCGGCACGATGGTGGGCGGTTGCGGGGCCGGTGCGGTGGAGTGGCAGCGGCAGTGGCGGAATGGCAGGGCCAGGTGGGGCGGACGTGGCGCTGGCATCAGGGCTGGGCGCAGCGTGTGGACGCGGGTGCTGCGTGGGGCTGCTGGGCCCTGACGCAGCGCTGCGGCTGGACTCGGCGGAGATGGCCGAGGTGCAATGCTGTGGCCGCGCCCCCTGGGCGAGGCGGCCGTCACCCTGAGGGCTGCTGCTGGCCTGACACACCTGCTGGTCGCTACCTGCCAGGGCAGAGGGGGGCCGGGTTGGGCGGGGTGGAGGGTCAGAGAGCAGCGCCGGGCGCGCACACGGCTCTGTCGTGCCCCGCGCCCCGGCCCAGGCGCGGCCGCACCTGGCGGCTGCGGCAGCACGCTGTCCGCAAAGGCAGAGGAGCAGTTGATGCCGGCCGCCGCGTATACCTCTGGCGGCGCTTGCCGGAGGATGGTGGACTCCTGCGTAAGGCAAGGGACGTTGTTTGTGCGCGGGCCCGTTACAGCAGTCCGTACGCGCCATCTGGCCTCCGCGACTCCCGGGCGTTGGTATCACCGTGGGCGCGGGGCTAAAATAAAGGGCGGGTGCGGCTCTCGCCTTGGTCAGGAGGCACGCACGCGCCCGGTCTGTGAACTCCTGCCACCAGGGGTTCGCGGCCGCCGCCTTCCGGGTGGCATCGCGCGCTGCGAAGTCCTGCGGCCGGGATGCGGTGGGCGGAGTCGGGGGGCCACGGGGCGTGGGGCAGGGCATATGCGGCACGGGTTGACAGGCTGACATGCGTAGCGGCGGGTGTGCAGGGGCGATGCCCACCGAGGAGAGGGCAGTTGCCACAGGAGAGCAGTGGCCCTGGCGCGCTGTCGTACCCCCGGCCCTGACCCGTACCTTGAAGTGGTACATGTGGACGACCCGGGATACGTTGCCGCCGGTGTCTGCAGTGAACATGCTGCGGCAAAAGGATGGGCGCGGGGGGGTGTGGCAGGGTGTGGCAGGTGCGCAGTAGCACGGACGCGGCGCATGGGCGGCGCTGCGCGCGCGTGGAGCAGTGGGGGAGAAGGTCCCGCACGGCGCGGGGCGTTGTGAGTGGCAGGCGTGCGGCGCACCGACCCACCCCAGGAAGCCCTTGTAGGTGGAGCGGCGCGCCTCGTCGTACTCTCCGCAGAGCTTGACGAAGTTTTTGAACTCGCTGGCGGCGATGACGTAGTCTCTGAGGGAAGGGCGGTCGGTCGGTCGCGTAGCGAGGCAATGTTGCGGACAGGTAGGAACGCCCCGCGGCCGACACGACCCCAGTGCCCGCCGGACAAGGCCGGACAGGGGGCAAGTCGCGGGCGCTTGGAGGACGCCGCGGCTTGGCCTTATATGTGCGAGATATGGGTAGGGATATGAAGTGGCGCTGCTACGCCTCACTTGCCGCTGATGGCCGCCGCACACACGCACGCAACGCCAGGGCCTGCCGCCACGGCCTACCGCCCGCATGCAGTAGGCGCGGCTCAGGGCCCCCCGCCCCAACCCCCGCCTACAGAGCTGCCACAACAGAATATGTGCACCTGAGCTCGACGATGCCACTTGGTGGTCGCAATAACGCCGATGGAGCGCGCATCCTCGTTGCGTGCCTGACTGAAGCGTCTCCTTGCAGTACTTTGCTAATAATAACCACAGTCAGGTGTGTTCTGCTTGGTATGGATGGGCACGGAAGCGTGGAGTTGGGACGATTTGCCTCCTTTGGATGGATTTCGAGTTTGTTGTTTAAGTCGGGACGCAGGGGCACACTGCTCGGTGCACACTCCCTTGCACTCCACCTCGTCAACCACACCGCTCATCGACGTAACTGCGTTAGGCTGCAGCAGCTGCTCTGCGCTGAAAGACGGCCAAATACTGTAGCGTCAGCCCAGCTTCACCACGACTCCAACACGCGTCAAGCAGTAGTGCTGCCCCCAGATTAGAGCCAGCCGTCCGGCGGCAGGGCTGGCAGCTCTGAAATGATTCGAGGGGTGAATCGAACTATATTTTACGACCTCGTGGGCTTGGCGCACGCTGGCGTCGTCAGCATTGGACGCGAGAGTGACTCGACGATTCGCTTAGACTGCCCGGAGGTGCCGTTCCTGCTATCTCGCAAGCATGCCAAAATTTGCGTTCAGCCGGACGGCAGCCTGGTCCTCCGCGACCTGAGCTCTACGAATGGGACCTACATTGCGCGGGAGGGCGAGTTCCTGCGCCGTCTGCGCGGGGACGAGACGTGGGAGCTGCGGCGCGGCGACGTGGTGGGTGCGGGGTCCGTGCTGTTGGTATTCCTCTAGCTGCGCCCAGCCACACATTAGCCAGCGGCCTGATGCCCCATGAACAAAGGCGCCAGCACGTGCTGTGTCGATCTTGGATGCGTAAAGTGGCTCCCCAACACTTTCCCCCATCCGCCCATACCCACGCGGCCCGCCCCGCCCGTGCCGGCCGCGCAGATCGGCTTTGGTGGGCCAGAGACCATTGTGGCCCGCAGCGAGACGCCGGACGTCACGGTGGCCAACCCCTTCCTGTTCCGCTACACGCCGCTAGACGATGACACAGACAGCGCCTTCAATTCGCCAGCCCAACAGCAGGCGCAGCCCCGTAGCAACGGCCAGGTGAGCCGTGACTCACGCCGCAGCGCACGCTGTAGCCCAGTGCGCCGCGGGCTGTCGCAGACACCCTAGACCACCAACATGCTTAGCATGCCACGCCCGCCGACCCACACCCGCCGCCCTGCTGTCTTGCCCCGGACTCCATTGCGAGCGGTGGACCGCGCTAATCCAGCGCATACCGGCCGTGTCCGGCTCGCCGGCCCGGCCCACTTTGGCCGACAAGCTTCGCATCACAGCACCACATGCCTCCTCTCGCCCCGCTCCCCGCGCCCACAGGCCCGCGCCCGCAAGTTCCACGAGATTGAGCGCACGGGCCAGGAGGACATGGAGTGCGAGGAGCCGTCCACCAGCAGCGGCGACAAGGAGAACAAGAAGGCCAAGACCGCGGTCACCACGGCCAAGGACGTGGCGGCGCTCATCGCCAACCACCTGACCTGCGCCATCTGCCACGACTGGCTCGCGGGCGCACACGCGCTGTCCTGCGGGCACATGTTTTGCGGCATATGCCTGGCCAGCTGGCTGGCGCAAAAGCAGTCATGCCCTGAGTGTAGAAAACCAAGCGCAGGTGCGACGGCGTCCTGTTCCCAGTCTCGCCTGCGGTGATGCGCGGCCATCGTAGCAGCCCGCGGTACGGTACGCTGCTTGCACCCTGACCTGGCCTGTTTGGCCCGTGCTTCACCGCAGGCGTGCCGGTGCGCTGCCGTTCCGTGGATAACACCGTGACCGACATCATTACGCACAACCTGGTGTCGCCCAACAGCAAGCGCGAGCGGCGGCGTAAGCAGCTGGCGTGGGAAGAGGTGGGGCCCAGCGTGCTGGAGGGCTGGAGCACGGCCATGCAGCAGCGGCGCCAGCAGGTGAGCCGGGGAGGGAAGGGCAACAGGTGGGCCGTGCGTACGGATTCCGCAATCCGTAGGTTGCGTGTTGGCATGGCAGCCAAGCGGGGCTGCGCGGGCCACGCCGAGCAGCCGATGCCGCTGACACGTGCCCACCGCCGCCCCCCATGCAGGCGCAGAACTCAGCGGCGCGGAACCGCTTTGCGCTCGACCCCAACCTCCCCAACGCCAACAACCCGCAGGGCGCTCTCGGCGCTGCGGGAGCGGGCGGCCTGCACGACCCCAACATGGCGGGGCTGGAGGGCGGCCGCCAGATGGGGCATGCGGTAGACGACCCGAACTCTATGGCCGCGCGCTTTCGCGCCAGCGAGCACGGGGGCGGCGGGGCAGGGCTCAACACGATGCGGAACCAGGGAGGCGGCGCGGCCGGGAGGCGGTGAGGGGTCTATGTACGGGGATGGAGGGGAAGAGCGGCGAGGGCAAGGGGAGGAAGGGCAAGGAAGCGCAGGTCCGGGCTGCGAGGCGGTGAATACGTGTGCAGGACTGCCCATGGCGGCAGCGCGGCGGCGGCACGGCACTCGAGCTATGGGGCAGGAGTTTCGCGGCTTGCTGTGCAGCTGATGCTGCGTGCAGCAAGCTGCCTTAGTTTGCGGCGGGAGGCGGTGTCGACAGGGGTGGGCATGAACTTACGCAGAGGCGAGTGACAGCGGGAGGCGGCAGACTACCATTTCTTCGGACGTATGAATGACAAGGTTGTTCTGTCGGACACGCAAGGACAGTGCTCTCGCCGAGGCAGGCGGAGGTGGCGCAGGTGTAAGCATAAAGCGTAGCGGCCCTCAATCGCCCTACCAGAATTCCCACAGCCACGCTCGCTCGCAGAAGAAGAAGAACACCCCCGGGCCGAGGCCTAGCGGCAGCGGCATGCGGCCAAGCTCAGCCTCAGCTGGCGGCGCCAAGCGCAAGCGTAGCGGTGTTGGGGGCTGAGTTGACAGCGAGGGCGGGCCCTGCTTCCTGGCCGTGCCTCGCTGGCTGGGCGGTGGCTGTTGCGATAGCTGTTGCGGTAGCGGCCGTAAACTTGTGCAAGCGCGAGGCCGCGGGGGGCGGGGTGCCTGCCATTTCTTTTCATTCAAGCGTGACCCGGCCATGTCCCGGCCGTTCTCGACAAATACCGGTACTGTGACGTATGGCGAGTCGATAGGGTCGTGGCTGGTGGGAGCCTGCGTCAAACAGCGTAACCTGAAGTGGCCCCATTGTTCGGGGCGGCCGACAGCCCCAAACGAAGGACTGGGTAGGGGCTGCGCCCCTTTGCGCGTCGACCCATTCCGTCAAGTGTGCAACCAAGGGGACCAGGCAGCGGGCCGAGCAGGGGATACCGCTACGGCTGTGTCCGTGCACAGGGTTGGGGGCGTGGGCGCCACCCTCCGGATACGTGCTGACTGCAACAGCGCTGGCGCTTGATTCTGTCGAAGGCGATTCAGCAATGTAGGTGTCTAGCTGCCCTCACCACACCAGCTTCAACACTGCAACAGTGCCAGCCACGAAGGCAGGTCGTGGTGTTACGCTGCGCAGTAGCCCGGGTCCAGTTCAGCTCGCAAGAGGGCGGCATTGTCGCGGCGGGTTCCGGCGGGTCAGCCGCTTGGCGCATTGCGGGCGGCACGCGGCAGGCCGGCTGACGCTCATATTGAAGCGATGCCAGGATGCCTTGCAGGCGGCTGCGGCTGTTCGTGACCGCTACGTCGGCATCATGACCGACCGTGTGGTCTGGTCTGGGTGGCCCCTTCTGGGGTTGAGCCATGCACCCATGCGCAGCTGCGCAAGCTGGTAGCCGCAAGACGCGGCGGGAAGGCCCGCCGTGGAGACCATAAAAGCGAAAGTACGCGAAGGCAGCACGGGGAACACAACGGACCCGACCGATGATTACAACCGGCCGCAGCTTGCTTGTACCAGACGGCTGCCATTGCTCAGGCGCGCAAGGCACCAGGCGCAACCGTCGGCCTGGCTACCACGCCGGGCCTCAGCCTGCAACGCCGCACACGCACCACCGCTGGCCGCATGCTGGGCCCAGGGCCCACTGCCTAGGTTGCCCGCCTGCCGAAACCACACCGAGACAGCCGAAACCACACCGAAAGGCAGAACACTCTCGTCTCCACCAGCGCTCGCGCTCTGCAGACACCGGGTAAGCATACCCACGGTGGGCTCGCGCGGGCGCAGCGCCCTTGTGCACAGCCATGGCGCGCGGCCTGGATCTGGACACTCCACGCCACCTCCAACCCACCACCATGACCGACGCCGACGGCCGGCGCCGGTGACAATACAACACACGCTGAGGCTGCCAGCGGCCCTGCCGCCTAGTACTTGTTGATACCAAAGAACCGGACCTTGTGCAGGGCCGGCAGCTTTGCCAGCACCAGCACTAACACCACCACCAGATTGAGGCCCAGCGGCTGCTTCCTAAAGTCCGTGCCGTGCGTAGCCAGCATGAAGAGGACCACCGGCACTAGCGCAAAGATCTTGCGGTTGCGGGTCCCGTAGGCCTCGCCATCCACCTGCTCCCAGAACGTGAGCGCCTCGTACTTGCCCTGGTCCTCCGGGTTGGCGGACCCCTTGATCCAGTGCAACATGTAGTACGTCACCACGCCATGGATAAGGTGTACGTAGGTCCACGCCATGCCCGCGTCGTCTAAGAGAGCGGAGATGCCGAGCCACCCCAGCACGATGACCGCTAGGTACCATGTCCAAACGCTGGGGTAGTTCAGCCAGTTCGTGTTCTTGTTGATGTCAACCTCCGATACCGTCCGCCTGACCGCCATTGCTGGCTGGCTGGCCTCGCAGCTGGCGTCAGCAGCTGCAACACGTCGATGCCTGGAACTAGAAGATACGGTGGTCCTTCAAGCCCCGCGTATCAGCGGAACTTTTGGCACAAGTCTGTGTCTATTTGGTTGGAAAAGCGGCACGAACAGCGGGTTCCGCGTGTGGGCCAAACCAGATGCTGCGCAGCAGGTGGCGGGAGTGACTACTTATGATTCAAGCTTATAATCTATGTCCGCAAGCACGTATGTCTCGCGTCCGAAAGCTGGGTGAGCTGGTGGGTCGGGGTTCTGCATGGAACGCTCTTCGCAGCTTGCAGAAGCCGCCCTGGCGTGGTCACTGCTCGCGTGTCCCATCCACGGCACCAAACATGCGACCCTAAAACAAATTAGGTTGCTCCCCGAGTTGCTCACTATGAAGGAATGATGTCCCGGGGCAGCGCTCGGCGCAGCGCATGTCCACGGCTCAGGGCGAGCGCAGGCTGCGCTTGGCGGCCACACGCGCAGCGCTGCACGCGCTGCCCTGCCAGGAGTTATTTGAGCTGCCCGGCCGTCCGCATGTAGTCTATCAGCTCCGCAGCTACTCTCAGTTCGGCCCGGTGGACGGAGCTTTAAACGCCCGTAACGACTCGCCGTTCCTCTTCAAGGCCTTTGAGACCGGGCAAATTGGTCCCAAGCGCCTGGCTCGCATACACGGCGACAAGCCGCGCGTTGCGACCATCCACGAGTATCTGGACTGGACTGTCACTGCCCAGGCTGCGGAGGGCGATGATGAGCTGGTGAGGCACCGAGGTTGCCCGGAGCGCTATGGCTGGTCGCTGTCTCACGTCTGTCAGAGCTCGGAGTGACTCTTGTCACTGCCTGCCCGAACAGGACTTTGGGGGCTTCAGGGTCCTCGTGATTCTCCCGCGCTACCGCTGCGGCTGGCCGCCGCCCGGAGGCGAAGTCACCGGCGATGAGCCGCGCAAGCCCTACATCATGGGGGCCCCCAAGAGCCCCGTCCCGATGCTGCAAACGCATGGCAGGCCCGTCACGGCCGCCACCATCCGTTCGGGGCCTGGTTACCTGGAGATCCCTTTCGTCGCCACGCACGAGAACAAGCGCGGCCGTGGTTACTGCAGGTAGCTACGGGGTACAGAGGATAATAGGTACCGACGTGACTAGCAGGGCGTGACAATGTGCTTGTTTGTCGCACGCACGACACCAACCTAAGGCTGTCCCGCCCCTTGCCTCCCCCAACAGGTGCCTGGTCGAGGCGATCGAAGAGATTGCTCGCACGCTCGGGCTGAAGAAGCTCATGCTGTGCAGCACCAACGATGCCGCCGTGCAGAGCACGTGGCGCCACCTGGGCTTTGAGTACGCGTCGGACGAGCAGATGGAGGAGTGGGACATCTTGCACACGGACCTGGTGTACCTGCAGAATACCACGCAGATGCACAAGGACGTGCCCCCGCCCCGGCGCGTAAAGTCCGTCATGTTCAAGCATGAGGACTTCAAGGCACGCACGTACGCCTTCATCGGCCAGAAGCGCCCGCAGCGGCCCTTTGGCGGCACGCCGGCCAGCGCGCCGCCTGCTTCCCGCCCGCGGCTCAGCAGCAAGCGCAGCGAGAGCACCAGCCGGGACGAGTCTCTGTCGATGCGGGAGCCGGCTGCCAGCGGCCTGGGTGGCAGCTTCGGCGGTCTGCAGCTGGGGCGCAGCGACAATGCCGTGGCCGCTGCGGCCTCCGCGGTGCATGGCCTCCCCAACGATGGCCTCCTGTTTGGCGAGGCGAACGGTGGGGACCGCCACGCGCAGCGGGGCCTGCTTGGCGCAGCACACGCGGACGCTGGTGGTGGGCCGCCCACGCCCCAGCCGGCCGACGGCGGCCCGCTACGGGCGCTCCACGGCAGCACGGCGCTTGCGGGGCTGCGGCCGGACATGTCCGGCCCCGGCGGGGCCAGCGGCTTGGACCAGGCGTTCCACCTGCAGCCGGGCGGCGGCCTCATCGGCAGCGACATGCTCGTCCCTGACGCCATGCAGTCAGGCGGCAGCATGCTCGGGCAGAGCTTGGTGGGCACGCCGGCGGGTCGGCCGCTCTCGTGGCAGGGCTCTGCGCCGGGCCAGCTCGCGCCCAGCGGGCAGAGCCTCGAGCTGCAGCCAACCCAGGGGCAACTCCTCCTCCCGCCGCCCCAGCAGGGCGGTGGGCTGCTCGACATAGGCCGCGGCGACCTGCAGCTGCAGTCGAGCTTGGGAAGCTTGCAATCGGGCTCGCTGCAGTTGCTACCGCAGCAAGGCCTATCCCTACAGCCGGGGCCGCTGCCGCCTCTGCAGCGGTCGCCGCAGCCAGGGTCGCTCATGGGCGGGCTGCAGGGCAGCCCGCTCTCACGGCTCCGGTCATCGCCGCTGGGCAGCGCACAGCACGGCGGCGGCGGCGGGTCGCAGCTCGGACAGCTCGGCAGCTTGCAGGGCGGGCAGCTCGGCGGGCTGCAGTCAGGGCACCTGAGCGGCATGCAGCAAGGGCAGTTCGGCGGGCAGCTCGGCGGCTTGCAGTCCAGCCAGCTCGGCGGCTTGCAGTCTAATCAGCTTGGCAGCTTGCAGTCGGGGCAGCTCGGCAGCTTGCAGTCGGGGCAGCTCGGTGGCATGCACTCCAGCCAGCACGGTGGGCAGCTTGGCGGGCAGCTCGCCGGCTTGCAGGGTGGGCAGCTCGCCGGCTCGCAGGGCGGGCAGCTCGGCGGCTTGCAGGGCGGACAGCTCGGCGGCCTGCAGTCAGGGCACACGAGCGGAATGCAGCAGGCACAGCTGGGTGGGCAGTTCGGCGGCTTGCAGTCAGGGCAGCTCGGCGGCTTGCAGTCAAATCAGCTTGGCAGCTTGCCGTCGGGGCCACTCGGCAGCTTGCAGTCGGGGCAACTCGGCGGCCTGCCGTCGGGGCAGCTCGGAAGCTTGCAATCGGGACAACTCGGTGGCATGCAGTCGGGGCAGCTTGGCGGCCAATCCGGCGGCATGCAATCAGGGCAGCTTGGCGGCTTGCAGTCGGGGCAGCTCGGCAGCTTGCAGTCAGGGCAACTCAGTGGCATGTCGTCAGGGCAACTTGGGAGCTTGCAATCGGGGCAACTCGGCGGCATGCAGTCGGGGCAGCTCGGCAGCCAAGCCGGCGGCATGCAGTCGGGGCACTTCGGCGGCTTGCAATCGGGGCAGCTCGGCGGCTTGCAGTCGGGGCAGCTCGGCGGCATGCTATCGAGTCAGCTTGCCGGGTTACAGTCCGGGCAGCTCGGCGGCATGCAATCAGGGCAGTTCAACAGCCTGCAGTCAGGGCAACTCGGCAACCTGCAGTCCGGGCAACACGGCAGCTTGCAGTCGGGGCAGCTCTGTGGCATGCAGACAGGGCAGCACGGTGGCTTGCAGTCGGGGCAACTTGGTGGCCAATATGGCGGCTTGCAGTCGGGGCAGTTTGGCGGCTTGCAGTCGGGCCAGCTCGGCGGCTTGCAGTCGAGCCAACTCGGCGGCATGCAGTCACTGGGAGGCCAGGGCCTCTCCCGCTCACCGCGTGGCGGCATGCAGCCGGGCACACACTCGCTGCACGGCGGCATGCAGCCGGGCATGATGCCCAGCATGCAGTCGGGGCTGCACGGAGGTATGCAGCTCGGCCACGGCGGCATGCAGCAGCAGCAGCAGCAGCCCGACCCGCAGAGTGGCCTCACGCTCGGCGGCTCTGGTGGCGGCATGCGGCTTGGACTCGGCGGCGGCATGCTCCAGGGCCAGCACGGCGGCATGCAAGCCGTCGGCCAGGCGGGGTCCGGGCAGCTGGGCGGGCAGCACGGGCTGTCGCTGCAGGGGCACGGCAGCATGTCGCTGGCAGCCTGCCACGGCCTGCAGGTGGCCTCGGGCGCCGCCGCACAGGCGCAGCAGCAGGGGCAAGGGACTGCCTTCTCAATGCAGCAGCAGGGGCAAGGTCAAGGGGCGCAGCAGGGGCTAGGGGGTGGCGCCGGGCCGCAGCAGCAGGCCGGCGCTGGGGGCTTTGTGCCTCACCAGGGCGTGCAGGCCGGCTCGGGGGCGATGAACAGGGGTTTGCGGCCGGGCGGCGCAGGGTAGGGTAGGCAGCATGTGTGGGGTGGTAACGACGGCGATAAGCACTGCGCGGAGGCATATTTGTGCAGTAGGAGATGGCCCGGAACTCGGTAGGTGTGATGTAGCGCGCAGTTTTGTGCGACAGCAGCGGACACGCAGCACGTGCGCGCATGCGGACAGCTGAGGCTGCTGTGCCACTTTCGGTGTAGCGAGGTAGCAAGGAGCACGCAGCGCATGCGTGCATGTAGCCGTGCGGCGTAGACGTAGTGTGCAGATGTGGAAGAGGGGAGTGAATGAGGGCGGCCTGCGAGGGGCCAGGAGGCCGTAGCTGGTCCGCGTGGGCCGATGCAGGATGAGCGGGCGGCGCGTGGTGCGGACGGCGCCGTGCCGCAGCAGATACCGCGTGACGGTGTAAGCGGTAGTTATAGTTATGGTGACGATGTTCTGGCTCAGGTCTCCTTGGCGATCCCGCTACGCAGTGATGGCGAGCCGTGGCATCACAGTAACAGCGCGAGCGCCGACAACGTCATTGGACCACAGCGCGACATCTTAACGACCGTGCGACTGTTTAGTGGGTCAGGTCGGATTTGCTGGCTGCCGTCTGCCGTCAAGCAGCAACTGCGTTCTCCGGCCGCCTGCACGCTGGGCTCACGCGCTGCGTGGGGAGGTGGGGTGAAGAGCACCAACGTTGCGGCGCGCCCGGTTAGCAAAGCGGCCTGGGCTTGACATACATGTAGCCATTGGGGACATGGGAGCACGGCGCAACCCTGCCCCGCACGCCCCCGCTACAACCACAATGATGGATACTGTGGGTGGTCCGTTGCGCCATGCATGCTTGCATGGCATCGCCAGTCCCCACGGGCCCCGAGCTTCTCGTCAGCGCAGCATCCTTATTGCCGCTGCTGGGCCCCACCCTAGCTCCCAAGGTGACGGGTATGAGGGTAGATGCGGCCGACAAGCCGACAGGCGACATCACGCCCGGTAGCACGGACGGCTCACGCACTCAGGCACCTCCTGTCTGCGCCATATCGGCACCTGTCGTCCGGGCCCCTTCCGCCAGCCTTACTACGATACTGCTAGCTAGGCCTACGCCGTCATATAATCAGACAAAAGTCTTTCGCCCGCCGGGCGGGGTCAGGGGCGCGGTGATGTGCACCTATGTTGCGTGGCGCAGGTAGTCCGTACCAGGGCGCGCGTTAGCAGGTGGCACAGGCCGGGTAGAGAAACACGTTGGGTGGCTTTGAGGGGGCTGCCGGCGGTATTTGCGGCAGTCCCGACTCCGACCACATGCAACCGGTACCGGACGTTCGGCCCATGCCTTCTGCGCCCGCCCGCCACCCGCAGCCCTCGGAGTCTGCCCAAATAGACGAGCAAGGGGCGCACTCAACCTGACACGTCCACTAGCGTGGCGCACCACCACCGTCGTTATTGTACGTACGCCACAGCCCGGCACAACAGAGCGGCAGATATGCGGATTCACAGAACAGGTGGTAGTGCAGCGGAGGGCAGGCAAAGACGTATAGCCGCCCCGGTTGCGGGGCCCACGGACGCTGACAACACACCACGCGAGCGCCACTGCCCAGCTTCGCAGTCACACAAACCAACGTCTCATTGAGTCCTGAGCCGGTCAAGCTGGGGCATGAGCGGCGAGCATGCAGGATGGTGCGAAGAAGTAGGGGGCAGCACAGGCTGGTGAAGGAGGGGCGCACCCGCCCGGCGCTCCCTGCTATGACCTCACGCATTGCCCATTCCACGGCGAAGACAAGTACTCACCTGTCCGCTCACTCACAGGAGTGCAGCACTGCAATGATGCCTCGTAACGCATGCCGTGTCCGCGGCGCGGGAAACAGCTGCGAGATGGGTGATGCGTTACTTCAGCATCGTCTGCATGCCGCTACCACTGCACCAAACTGAGGGCGGTGTCGGAGGGCAAATCGAGGCGCGATTGCGTCGGTGGCGCAGCCGCGCGCTGCGCTAGCGGCCATCGCGACCTTCACTGAGCTGGCAGAGCTATTGCAGAAGATCACATTGTGTCCTTCTGCAAGGGAATGGGGCTGTCCGCTTAATGCTGTCCCCATTGCTCCCCATTGCACCTGGGCGCGACCAAAGTGCCGCCCCGCACGTCCGTCGTCTCTTTACAGCCGCACCGGCGCATAGCGGTGGCCTTCTTTCATACCTTTTTCCCCTGAGTTGGGCCTGTACCAGCAAGGCGTGAAAAATGGTGCGCGCCGACACTTGCACCCAGCTCGCGACTCGCTCTTTCTCTCGCTCCGCCAGCGCTCTCTCTGCCCCAGCCCCACAACGTGACCGCTTTGGAATTGCTTGGCCCGCTATGGCCGCAGGTGAAGTTCACTATCGAGGAGATCCGTATGCTCATGGACAAGAAGCACAACATCCGCAATATGAGTGTGATTGCCCATGTGGACCACGGTAAGAGCTGCTGCGGGCGCTGCTGGCAGGGCCACGCTAACGGGGGTCGGCGGCTGCAGGCAAGTCGACCCTCACGGACTCGCTGGTGGCTGCGGCCGGTATCATGGCCCTCGACCAGGTGCGCCGCCAAGAGATCCCTGCGAGCACCCGTCACCCTCGCCTTCCACCGACTGACCCCCTGGTCCCCTCGTTGTCGTAGGCCGGCGATGCCCGCCTCACGGACACGCGCGCCGACGAGCAGGAGCGCGGCATTACCATCAAGTCGACGGGCATTTCGCTCTACTACCAGTGCCCTGAGGACTTCATGAAGAACTTCACTGGCGAGAAGAACGGCAACGATTACCTGGTGAACCTGATCGACTCGCCCGGTCACGTCGATTTCTCCTCGGAGGTGACGGCCGCGCTGCGCATTACCGATGGTGCGCTCGTCGTCGTGGACTGCGTGGAGGGCGTGTGCGTGCAGACGGAGACTGTGCTGCGCCAGGCCCTGGCCGAGCGCATCCGCCCCGTGCTGACCGTCAACAAGATGGACCGCTGCTTCCTGGAGCTGCAGCTGGGCGGCGAGGAGGCGTACACCACGTACCTGCGTGTGATTGAGAACGCCAACGTGATCATGGCGACCTACCAGGATGACGCCATGGGCGACATCCAGGTCTACCCGGACAAGTCCACCGTGTCGTTCTCGGCCGGTCTGCACGGCTGGGCGTTCACGCTCACCACCTTCGCCCGCATGTACGCCTCCAAGTTCGGCACGGACGAGGCGCGCATGATCACGAAGCTGTGGGGTGACAACTTCTTCGACCCCGCCACGAAGAAGTGGACCAGCAAGCAGACGGACTCGCCCTCCTGCAAGCGTGGCTTCGTGCAGTTCATCTACGAGCCCATCAAGACCATCATTGAGCTGGCGATGCAGGACGCCAAGGACAAGCTGTGGCCCATGCTGGAGAAGCTGAACGGTGAGCGACGGTTGGGCTGGGTCGTGTGCGGTTGGTACGACAATGTTGTACGACAGTACTATCTGGTGAGCGTAGGTGCAAGTTAGGGTACCTGCTGGTGATGGCGCTCCAGCTCTCGCTCGCCAGCCCGTCTGCTGTGCCCTGGCATCGCTTCTTTTGTTCAGAGCGCCCGACGCTCTTGCTCCCATTCCCGTGCCCGCTAACCTTCGTCTGCCGGTCCCTCCTTTTACCCCCCTCCACCTCCCGCCCGATAGTCCTGCGCCTGCTGAAGTCGGAGGACAAGGAGCTGACCGCCAAGCCCCTGATGAAGAAGATTATGCAGTCGTGGCTGCCCGCCCACGAGGCGCTGCTGGAGATGATTGTGTACCACCTGCCCTCGCCCGCCAAGGCGCAGAAGTACCGCGTGGACGTCCTGTACGAGGGCCCCCTCGACGACGTGTACGCCACGGCCATCCGCAACTGCGACGCCGACGGCCCGCTCATGTGCTACATCTCCAAGATGATTCCCACCTCGGACAAGGGCCGCTTCTTCGCCTTCGGCCGTGTGTTCGCCGGCAAGGTGTCGACCGGCTCCAAGGTCCGCATCATGGGCGCCAACTACATCCCCGGTGAGTGGTGCCGGCGGGCTGGGCCGGGCACCGCAAGGGCAGGGTTCCAATTGGTCGGGTCAGAGCCCGCAGCCGTTAACCTGGCAACAGAAATGAAAAGTATCCAGGGGCTCGCGCGGCTGCGCTTTAACAGTGCCGAGTCGGCTTACGAGGCTGTGCGGCATATGGAGCCCCCAGCTCGCCTGCATCATCCACCGTCTGACCTTCCCTCGACCTCCCTTCCGGCCCCAATCTATCCGCCTTCAGGCGAGAAGAAGGACCTGTACAACAAGTCGGTGCAGCGCACCGTGCTGTGCATGGGCCGCAAGCAGGAGGCCGTGGAGGACGTGCCCTGCGGTAACACCGTGGCGCTGGTGGGCCTGGACCAGTACATCACCAAGACCGCCACCCTCACCAACGACAAGTGCGAGGACGCCTTCCCCCTGAAGGCCATGAAGTTCAGCGTGTCGCCCGTCGTGCGCGTGGCCGTTGAGCCCAAGAACGCCTCGGACCTGCCCAAGCTGGTGGAGGGCCTGAAGCGCCTGGCGCGCTCAGACCCCATGGTGCAGTGCATCATCGAGGAGACCGGCGAGCACATCATTGCCGGCGCCGGCGAGCTGCACCTGGAGATCTGCCTGAAGGATCTGCAGGACGACTTCATGGGCGGCGCTGAGATCAAGGTGGGGTTTCGGCAAGGAGCGGTGGATCTGGGGCTCGTTAGGCAGGGCGGGACATGAATTCGCTAAGGCTATGGACGCGGGCGAGGAGAAGATGACGTCAGTGAAGTAGGGGTAATGTGAAGTCGTTGGAGTTCTGGTTTGCTTACGCTCTGTTTGCTATCCCCCGGCCCCCCCCGTCCGGCCGCAGATCTCCGAGCCCGTGGTGGCGTTCCGCGAGACGGTGACTGCCCAGTCGGACCACACGGTCATGTCCAAGTCGCCCAACAAGCACAACCGCCTGTACCTCCAGGCCCGCCCCATGGAGGACGGCCTGGCTGAGGCCATCGAGACCGGCCGGGTGGGTGAAAGCAGGGGCGCGGCAGGCGGGGCAGGGGTGTGCGCGGTAGAAACGGGCAGAAGTGTTGGAAGCAAGCCAGTCGTTGCCGTTTCAGTGATGTGGGGCAACGGTACCTTCAGGGCGCTGGTCTTCTCTCGCGTTGTTTTGCTTCCTGCATTCTGACGGTGTGGCCCGCTCGTGCTGCCCACGGTCCCATCATAGGTCGGCCCCCGCGACGACCCCAAGATCCGCTCCAAGATCCTGTCCGAGGAGTTCGGCTGGGACAAGGAGATTGCCAAGAAGATCTGGTGCTTCGCCCCCGACACCAACGGCGCCAACATGATGATTGACGTGACCAAGGGTGTGCAGTACCTGAACGAGATCAAGGACAGCTGCGTGGCCGCCATGCAGTGGGCGTGCAAGGAGGGTGTGCTGGCCGAGGAGAACATGCGCGGCATCGTCTTCGAGTTCCACGACGTGGTCCTGCACACGGACGCCATCCACCGCGGTGGTGGCCAGATTATCCCCACGGCCCGCCGGTGAGACCGTTCTCGGGGCCTTGGGCTTGGGTTCTGATTGGAGTCCCATGGCGTGCTCGTGAATCGATCAATGCGCCCAAGACTGGCTCCTATCTGCTAGACACGCTAAACTGTCCCGCTCCGTTCCCTTCTCCCCTCTCTCAGCGTGATCTACGCCGCCGAGCTGACGGCGCAGCCCCGCCTGTGCGAGCCCGTGTACCTGGTGGAGATCCAGGCACCCGAGAGCGCCCTGGGTGGCATCTACTCGACGCTCAACACCAAGCGCGGCATGGTGTTCGAGGAGATGCAGCGCCCCGGCACGCCCATGTACAACATCAAGGCCTACCTGCCCGTCGTGGAGTCGTTCGGCTTTACCTCGGTGCTGCGCGCCAACACCTCCGGGCAGGCGTTCCCGCAGTGCGTGTTCGACCACTGGGAGGTCATGCCCATGAACCCCCTGGACAAGGGCACGCAGGCCAACACCCTGGTGCTCAACATCCGCGCGCGCAAGGGCCTGAAGCCCGAGCCGCAGCCCCTGTCCGAGTATGAGGACAAGCTGTAAGCGGTCTCTGCCTTCGACAGGAGGGAGGGAGCGGCGGCGCGCCTCGGTGGCGTGCTGGAGGAGCAGCTGTGGCGGCCTGACGCGGAGGCCTCGCGAGAGCGGGCTGGTCCCGGCGCCGGATGTTGTACCGGCGCCGCGGCGTTGCGTGGGGTGTCACTGCTGCGTGGTGGACGGCGCCGCACAGCGCTGATGGACCAAGTAGGAGCAGGCTGTGGTGGTGGATGACTGGGTGTGTGTAGTGCGCTGGAGGCCGAAGCCGTGCGAGGGCGTTGCTGCCGCATGTGTGCGCAGGGTCAAGATAGCAGCAGGGTCGACACTACCCGTGGCATAGCGGCGGCGGCTCTTTTGCTGGGCCGCGCGGCGGCGGTGCGATGCGCCCTGCCGCCGGCCCTGTCCCTGCCGCGCGCGTGCTTTTGACGTCTTTGACTTGCGTGTCGTGTGTTGTTGTTGGCGATGGTGACGGTAGGCCAGGTTTGATGTTCGGCAAGGGGACTGCAGTGGCAGCAGCAAGCGGACGCGACGTCCGGGGCCGCCGCCTATTACGCGGCGCGCAGCGGCAGCAGGGTTGGGGGCCTTGGCATGGGCCGCCCTCGAGCGAAGCATTCCTCAACACGGCTGGCCTTCTCTGTAAGGTTCAGCGAAATCAACTGTGCGGGTGTCAGTTGTGTCTGGATCTGCCGTTGCCTTCACGCGGCAAGCCCACGGGATTGAATGGGACAACGGAAGGAGCATCGGCCCGTCCCAGGCGAAGCGCGTTGGCCTACCATGCCCTCGATCGATGACCAGTGCTACATATAAGCTAGCACTGCTGCATCCTTCTCACGGCCGTAAGCCACGCAGCCCAGCCGCAGCCATGCTTGACTTCGCGGACTCGCGGGCGCTGCAGGCCAGCTTCGCGGAGTTCGCCAAGCAGTCCGGCAACGCAGCGCTGGTGGAGGCAGCGCAGCGCGAGGAGCTGCTGTCGTCGCTGGAGCAGCAGGAGGCGGCGCTGCGCCTGAGCGTTGCGGCCAAGGCACGCACGCGGGCTGTCCTGCCTGGCGCAGGGCCTGGCGCCTGGGACGCGCCCACCCTCCTCGGGAGACCCCCGCGACCCGCCGAGCTCTGACCACACGCCCCTGGCCCGTGGCAGCGCAGCCTGTGACTGTGACTGTGATTGTGCTGCGCGCGTCCCTCTCTTACCCCGCCGCAGCTGCAGGAGCTGGACCCGCAGACGCGCTCGGAGCTGGCGCCCGTGCTCAAGTCGCCCGCGCTGACGCGGCTGCTGGCAAGCCTGTTCAACGGCCAGGGCGAGCAGGTGGGGCCTGGCTGCTGCGCGGGCGCAGCACCGGCGGGCCAGGCCGGCAAGCAGGCAGGGCCATGGCACGCGCCACCCTGCGGGCTAACCTGCCCACAAACCCGGCTCTCCTTGACGCATGCTGCGAATGAACTCCCTCTCCAGGGCGGCCCTTCGGCCTGGGCCAGCAACCCCGTGGCTCGCGGCATGCTGCGGAGGGCGCTGCGGCTGCTGCAGCGCGGCGAGGTGACGGAGGCGCAGCTGGAGGCCTCGCTGCTGGCGTACCTCAAGGTAGGGCGCGGGGGCAAACAGGGAAGGGCAGGCGGCAGTCGTGCGTTGTTGGTGCCCCGGAGATGGGGCGAGGCGGCGGAGGCGGCGCTGCGGGGGAAGCGCGTCCGGCCACACGGGGACGGAGACACACTGGCTTCCCAACGCGCGCCTGCGCCTTGCTTCTGCCGCCCACAAACCCGCGCAGCACCCCGACAACCCGCACCGCGAGGCCTTTGAGCAGCACACGCGGCCGCGGCTGCTGCTGAGCAACTCCGAGCAGCTGGCATCGGCCATGAACGAGCAGGTGGGGCACATGGACTGCTGGCAGCGTACGAGCATTTGGGGGCTCCATGGCAGGCGGAGC
Organism: Chlamydomonas sphaeroides; assembly: GCA_001662425.1. Classification (NCBI taxonomy): domain Eukaryota; kingdom Viridiplantae; phylum Chlorophyta; class Chlorophyceae; order Chlamydomonadales; family Chlamydomonadaceae; genus Chlamydomonas; species Chlamydomonas sphaeroides. The sequence goes on along the minus strand of BDDC01000224.1, from coordinate 29,604 downwards.
AGCCGGGACGGACACAACTGCCCCGGCGCAGCCGTTTGCAGGCGCCCCGCCTGCCCACGCCAGCCACGCCCGCCGACCATGCGTCCATACCCGGGGTTCCCTCGACTGCCGAATTTGCCGGCCGGCCCCGGCAGCTCGAGGAGCGGCAGCGGGGCAACAGGGCCTACGAGGCGGGCGACGCCGCCGGCGCGCTGCGGCACTACGAGCGAGGGCTGGCGGTGCTGCGGCTGCTGCAGCCGGCCGACCCCGGCGACGCCGCGGCCGTGGCGGCAGCGCGGGTGCGTTGGGCGGGCCGGCCGTCGGGATCTGCCTTGTACACGGGCCAGCCAGCGGCGGCCGCGGAGCACGAGCCCTGCCTGCCAGCGGCGCGCAACTCCGCATATGCGATGCCCTGCCTAGTGCGCCGCGATGATGCGGCACGGACCGCCGCGGGGGCGCGACGACGCCTGAACGCGGCCGCGGTCCCACCCCGCCCTTCCATTGTAGAACCAGCGTGGAAGCCACCCCGCCCTGCCCTGGCCCAACCTGCCCCCTCCCCCCGCACTCGAACCCTTCGCCACCACTCTCCTGCTCCCCGCAGGCGGCGCTGGAGCTCAACGCCGCCGCCGCCCATCTGGCGCTGGGCAGCCCCGGGGCCGCGGTGGCCAGCTGCAGCGCCGCGCTGGAGGTGGAGCCGGGCTGCGTCGCGGCGCACGCGCGCCGGGCCCATGCCCACATGCTGCGCCACGACTACCCGGTACGAGCGAGGGGCGGGGCTTGGGGGCAGCGGCTTGCGGCGATCGCTTGGGGGCGTGGTGGCAGGGCTGGCCGCGGCACCGGCGCGTGGAAGGCACGCGAGCCTTTTTGCTTGTGAGGGCACGCGAGCCGGCGGTGCAGGGCGTACCGCTGGCAGACCCAGCCCTTCCTGGCCTCAGCCCTCCACATGCAGGGGCTGTTGCGGTACCGCATGGACGCATGCCATGCACCAGACCGACGGCAGGACCGCGAGGGCACGCGCAGTCCGGTGTCGCCTGACCGACTTACCGGGCTGACCGGCGGGTTGTGGGTGTTGCCCTGCCTGGAGCCCGGCCCGCAGGCGGCGGAGGCGGACCTGGCGGCAGCGGAGCAGCTGGCGGCGCGCGGCGGCGGTGGGGGCGGAGCCACGGACCTGGCCGCGCTCCGCGAGCAGCTGCTGAAGCTGCGGGCCCGCGACCTGCGGGCTGATAGGAGCCTGTACGGCAGGATGTTTGCGGCGGCCAGGGGATGATCGCGGGACCGGGAGGCGGGGCTGCGTGTATGTGCAAGCGTGGCGTGTGCGGGCGGAGGTGACGACCGGCGGGAGGGTTAGGTTGGGTTGTTTTGGGTAGGATTGGATTGGTTCAGCGGCACGCCACGCGCCCTCGGCGTGGCGCATGCCCAGCGGCATGCTGCGTGCCGGCTGCTGCGTGCCGCTGCTTCACTCCCCCCTGCATGCTGCTTGTCGGCCTGCTTGGCCCCCAGTCGCAGCGGTTATGGATGAAATGTCGGGTGCGCAGGACTGCAGGTACTGGTTCTCGACTTCGCTGGTGTTTTTTATGCTGTGCTGCGGAATGCTGGCGGTGCGGGTCTGAGCTCAAGGGCGTAGCTCGTAACTGGAGTAGCCCGCAAGGGGCTGCTGGGAGAGGTGCGTTTGGTATGCGAGGAATCAACTAGGTGGAAGCGTGGAAGCGGGGACCTTACCTCACCGTGCGCGGCGCCGCTACCAGCTTCAAACGTCCCACGTGCGGGACCCGAGCTGACGAGAACCGCGGCACGGCGGGGTGCTTGCGGCGACCAAGGCTTGGCGGCGTGGCGGCGTGGCTGCGGGGGAGGAGCTGGGAGTGGCGGTGCATGCGGACGTCCCGCAACAGGCCTGGTCAGGTGAGGGGGCCGAGGTGGCGTCATGGCTGGGTAGCGCAGGGTAGCGGGCCATGTATGAGGGCGCGCGTGGCGCCGGCATGAGGCCGCAGCGCTCCGGCAGGCGTGGATGGCCGGGCGCCACGGGGGGTGCGGTTGGGCGCCGAGCATCAATTGGAAGAGACGCCGCGTGTTATTATAGCACCGCGGGCCGCGTCGGCGCAGCATTACTATGCTCGTACGATGGCATACGGAGAGCTTCGTGTGTTCATCCAGATCTTATTGTAACACGCTGTGGCAGGTGGACGCCTACGATACACGCGCCGCGCGGCACGCCCTGGGTGTTGGTGATGCGCTGATCGATCGCGGGAGAGGGCGGCCCACCGCCCGCTGCAGCCCGGCGTGTGTCCATTGGTTCACGCAGCCAAATAATTTGCGATTCGCACGCCGCCCTGCCTGCACATGAATTCCAGGTACGATGTTTACCCTACTCACTAGCAACTAACGTCCCCCCGGGAACAGGGCCAGGGCAGCAGCTCATCAATGCTGCTACGCATCGATAGCCTGCATGCTCCTGCGCATGCTCAAGAATTTCGAGCAAACATACGCGAGCTCAGTGTGTTTTGCCAGCATGCCTCCCGACAGCTGAACACGGCGAAATGAATGCGAGTGTAGGATCGATACCGATCCTCCTGCCCGCTTTGCGAAGCCCACCCCCACGAACGAGCGCGCTGTGCTACACCGCCTCACGCCGCCGCCGCCAGCACCGCGCCAGCGTCCGTGGTGCCTCCCGCCGGGCCCCTGCTGGCGCCGTTGAAGTCGGTCGTCGCCTCCGCCAGCCGCGGCGCGGAGCCGTGGGCGGGGCTGCCGGCGCCTGGTGCGTACCCCGGGGCGCCTGCGACCCGAGGGTCTGCCTCCACGCTGCCCACCTCGCCCGCCAGGTAGGCCTGTTTGAGCATGGTATAGGCTTTACTCAACACTCCATAACCAATACACGGGCTCATTGTAGGCAGGGGACGCGCAGGCCTCCAAGCTGACCCTTGGATCTTCGAGTCCCCGGGCTGCCAGTACTGGCACTTGTCTCAGGTACCCTCCAATAACTTCCACGCTGTTTCTGTAGTAAAAAGGCAGGGGACACGCATATGCCCCATGCGGGCGGCAGCCCCGGGCGGCAAGTCATGGCCCAGGCGGGGGCGGGGGCCTGTTTAAGCGATCGATGGGACGCACCTGCCAGCCCGCCAGGGCGCCGTCGTAGCCGCTGCCCAGGGGCGGCAGGCGGCGGTCCACGTAGCGACCCGCGGGTCCGCCGCCCGGCTTGTGGTAGATGTTGTTGGCGAACACCAGGTCCGAGGTGGAGTTGAGCGCAGCGTACATGGGCAGCGCGCCGGGGTCGACTGCGGGGCGTGACATGGCGCCAGGAGGTTGGGGTTGGCGGCGGGTAGTGACATGCATAAAGGGTTGGCAAGAGGGTGTACATGGTACGGGGCTGCCATATGCCTTGTGCGCCACATCGAGCTCGGCTCGAGCGTGCTGCGGGTCCGGCCGGCCGGCGCGCGGCCCCCGCGCAGCCGAGGGCGGAGACGGCGGTGTTTGCGTGCCCATTAGCGCCAAGGTAGGTCGCGCACCGTTGGGCACTCCGTCGCACTCTGCCAGGGTGCAGTCCGCGTTGGTGCAGTAACAGCCGCTGTCGAGGACCTCCATGGCGCTGGCGGGGATCTTCTTGATGTCTGACGACGTGGTGAGGCACGGCAAGGGCGGGGCAGCAGTCGGGTCGCACACTTGCCGCGGCATGTCGCCCCGCTGCTGCCGGCGCTGCACGATGCCCAGCAGCCGCAGCGCCGCGCAAGTAGCAGCCACATCAACATGCGGTCAACGCCGGGAGCTGTGCTGCGTGGCCCTGCGTCCCACGCCCCTCACCTTGGATCTGGGACAGCCACGTGCCGGTTTCCCACTTTGCGTTGGCTTCGCCTGCGTGGCCGGGTGTGGGGGCAGGGTCGGTCGGCCGCCCGGCAGCCACCTGCGGGCGGCTGTTGGGGCCATACATGGGCTGCACCTGCCTCGGCATGCAAGCGCCGAGTACCTTCCATCCGGCCCTCGCCTCCTAAGCACGCGTCGCTGCCTGGTGTTACGGGCGCACGGCGACTCGCACCGGAGAAGTACCATGGGGAGCCGTTGTCGGCGAAGATTCCGCCGTACTTCTTGAGCGCCGTACAGACGATGCGCGCCACGGGCAGCAGCGGCTGGCAGTCGTAGTCAGCCTGTCGTGCAACACAGCACGGCGAGGCACGGGCAAGGGCGCATGGGGACCAGGGGCCGGAGGTGATGTGCCACACTCGGACAAGACACCGCTGTTCCTGTCCCTGTCAGCCGAGGTGCTGCACATCTTCTCTGCATTCCTACAGCATTTTGCTGCACTCCTACAACATTCTGCTGCACTCCTACAGCATTTCACTGCATCCCGCAGCCATCCCCCATCGACTCCATTCAACCCGCCAGCCATCCCTCCCTCAATGCAGTCGAGGTACCTTGAGCCGCACTCGGAGGCCCATGGGCGGCGAGTCTGGGCCCATGTCTCGCGACCCCGCAAAGTGCGTCGCCGGCGGCACGTAGGCGCGGCGCGAGTTGGGGCCCGTGAAGCGGATGGCGTGGTCGATGACGCCCTGCCAGTTGGCACGAGCACACCGTGTGGGGCCGTTGCATGGGGTGCGGCTCGGGTGCTGAATGCGTGTAGGTGTCCCCAGCACGGTCGGGCCTCCCGGCGCTCACCTTGACCACTACCTCGTCCCACTTGACCAGCCCCGGCAGCACCGCCATGCCGGCCGCGTCAGAGGAGGTCCAGCCCAGCGGCCGGCCGAGCGCGTTGCGGCTCCTGGCGGGTCCGGGGCAAGGGTCATGGTTGGAGCCAGGTGGGACAAAGCAGTGGCGACGCGGTGTCCGGCGGCGGTACAAGGCCGGGGCCAGCGCCAGGTCAGGCGCCAGCGCTCGTCATCCCACCAGGCACGGGCACACACGCACGAGCTCACATGTTGAAGATGGCCACGACGTCGGCCTGCCAGCTGCTGTTGGTGACGCCGGGGGGGAAGCTGCGGGCGGTGAGCAGGACGCAGCGAGGTCGGCTGGCACGTTGCAGCGCGCGCCGTACGCCGTACCCTGGGGGATGCCGAGCCGTTTCCCTGGAACGGGGACCTTAGCCGCCCGCCCTTTTTCGCTGAATGGCTCCTGCCGCAGCCATAATCGAGCCACCACGGAGCCCGCACCCCGAGGCGGCGGAGGCCTCACAGCACCAGCTCTCTGCTTCCTGCCGCACCTCCGCCACGTCTCGTACAGCAGGCAGGTGGCGTTGTCCACCACCAGCACATGGCGGTCGCCCTGGGGCAAGGCAGCGGGGAGAGGGAACGGGGAGAGAGCGGGGGTTGATAGAAGCCGGCACGTGGGGAGGGAGCGGGGGTTGACAAAAGCCGGCACGTAGCGCTCGGCGGTCAGCCTGGGAGGTTCGAGACATGGCCGGGACAGCGGCGGGCTCGCCTCAGAACTGGCTTGGGCTGTGGTCCTGCCGCTTCAGACCCGCGGGCCGCCGGCGGCGGCTCACCCCGCAGACTGCATCAGTGCAGTTGGCCCAGGCCCCCTCCACGGGCGCGTTGGCCGGGAAGGGGTAGCCTTCGGGCCGCAGATCGGACTCGTCGGCGTAGCCGTCGGCGGGGATGGAGATCTGCCGGAAGCGGTCGGGGCGTTGGGTCGGTTGGGGCTGCATGCCAGCATCGCACTGGCCAGGGTCCTGGGGGCCACGTTCGTGCGACCATGTGCGACCGCACTGCCGTACATGACGTTGTACGGCATGTCGTACTCACTGGGACGAAGGGGGTGCCCTGGCTGGAGTCAACGGTGACGAAGGGGATGCCGTACAGGATCTGCGGCCACGGTACAACACAGAGCTCACAACCCGTGTCCAGCATCAGCACGACGACCAACAAGAAATCTCCGAGCGGCGGCCCTATCTTTACGCACAACTCTTCGCACTCTTGCACGCATGCAAGTCTATGTGTAACCGTGTGACGCACTTTCTGGCTGCCGCGCATCTCTCCGCCACCGAAGTCGGGGTGCAGGTTGCTGCCGACGCCAATCTTTGCCTTGATGGCCTGCGGAAAGCAAGGAGCGGCGGCGCCAGGCTTCAACCCGCAAAGAAAGCTCTCACCCCGCAGCACCGGCGAACGAGGGGAGGAGGCTCGCACGACCGGGCGCGGGTGGGGGCCTGCGGTCACCCTTGCTCGTAAGCCTGTGGCTTGCGCCCCGGCGACCCGGGGCAGCGCAGCAGCCGCACGGCACCACTCCGCCCCACCCCACCCCACCCCACACACCTCACTGTTGCTATGCACGGGCAGGCCGGTCACGTCCAGCCGCCAGGCGTTGTCGGGCGGGAACAGCGGGCAAGAGCCGTCGGGGTTGCGCGGCGCCTCGCCGGGCGCGTTGATATATGCCTCCGCAAACGACATCCCGGCCAGGCGCCGCCGGCGGGCCGCTCCCGGGCCCTCCTCGGAGCCTGTAGCCGTCGAGGCGTCCGATTCGGATGACGACGAGGATGAAGTGGTGGACCGAGACGCGAGCGCGCGCCGGTGGCCGGACGCGGGGCAGGTGGTCGTGTTGGGCAGCAGCAGCGCGAGGCGCGTGTTGGGTGCGGAGGCCTGCATTATGCGCGCCTCCACCACCAGACGGGCGCTGGGGCCGCCGCCCAGGGTCACGATGTTATTCCTGGGGGCGGGGCTCGGTGTGGGGTTAAGACATGGGTTGAGACGTGTTCATGTTGTCGCGGGACGCTGGGTGCAGCCCCTGCAGCCCCTGCTAGCGGGCGCCCGGGTTCCCCGAGCCCCTCCTAGCCGGGCCGCCTCACTTAAAGACGATGTTTCTGTTGGGCTCCGCCACCTCCCACGTGTGGTGCAGCAGCTTGGGGCTTACATTGAGCAGCACGCCAGCCTGGGGCCGGTGGATATGGGCGGTGGGGCTGGTGCGGGCGGGCAGCCGGGGGCACAGGGCAAGGCCAGGCGCGCCGCCCCCTCACACACGCGCGCGCGGTCACTCGCCTGCATGGCCGACGCCACCCCAAGCAGGGTGTTGTGGACCACCACTGCCTGCCGGGCGCTGTAGAAGGCCACACCCGCCCCAGTCGCGCCGTCCACGATGTTGTTGCGCACTGCGGGGCGGCGGCATGTGCCCGGCATGTGTTGGCGCGTTGGGCACTGACACGGCATAGCGCATAGGCTCGTGGGGCTGGGCGCACATGGGGGCGTGCTGTGCCGCGTGGGGTTCTGTTTTATGTAACACTTGAACACACCCGGCAACCTGAGCCTGCGAGGCCTGTCCTGTCATCAGCGTGTCGGCCTGTCACTGCCCTGACCCGCGCGGTGTGTTTGCGGCTCCCCGCACCCGTGGCTGCGATGCAGTCGTGCCATGACGGCGGCACCTGGTTGAGCGCCCAGTCCACATCCATGTACTGCACCTCGGTGTTGTCGCTGCCGGGAAAGCGGGAGGGAGGCACGGGGCCAGATAGCGAGTGCGGTTGGGGGCGGGCAGGCGGTGTGCGGCTGTGGCGGCGGGAGCTGCCTTGTCCCGAGGCCGTAGGGCGGGGCCGGTGCTGGTTGGCGCAGGAGTCGCTAGGTGCCCCGAGGCCCTGGGCGGGCACGGGCACCATGGGGCCGAAGAGGGGCCAAGCACGGTCGAGGGCCGTCTGCTTCCCCTGCTCACCTGCCGAGCAGGATCGCCCGCCCGCCAGCGTTCCTGTGGGCACCCACACGCGAGCGAGGCTGACCGGTCTGCCGGCGTGCGGCACATGCGCGACAGCGCACCGCCCGCCCTCCAACGATAACCTGCTGCGCCCCTGCGCCGCAAACCCACACATTCGAATCCTTGCAGGCCCCCCTACCACGTCATTCCTTCCATCCCGGCAGCAGCAACCGGCAACATCCCTTCCAAGCCAGCGCACCGGATCAGGTTCCGCTCCACCAGTACAGTGCGCACGCCACCGCCCAGCCGGATGGCGGTCTCGCCCGTGTCGGTGATAACGTTCTGCCGGATGGTCAGGTCGCCGCCGCCCCGAACCTCGATGCCCGCGGCCTTGGGGCTGCGGGGCAGGGGCGGCAGGCGGCAGGCCGGGCCGGCAGAACAATGGCAATGGGGCATTGGTGGTTGGCTGTTGACGCGCGCCGCTGCGGTGGCGGGGCGGGCGAGCGAACAGAAGCGAGCGGGGGAGGGTGAAGCTGCGGTGAAGCTGCGGGGCAACCGCACAGCAGCCGGCTGCGGCCGACGTCCAGCTGCCGCACCTGGCGATGGTGAGCTGCTGCAGCGTGACGCCCCGCACAAAGGTGGACAGCTTGATGCCGTGCAGGCCGCAGTGGGTGAGCGACATGCCCTGCGTGGGCAGGCAGGGGCCATGTATGGGCGCGGTGCAGGCGGCAACACGCGAGGGCGGTACGGTGGCTCCGCTCCGCAGCAACAGCCGCCGGGCGGGATTCGGGCTGCTCTGCGGCGGCCCTCCCCTCGTCCCTACCCGCAACGTGGACGTCTTGGGTGCGGTCTTGCCGCTAGCTGCCAGGTACCAGGACCAGTAGGCCGAGGTGCCGCCGCCCGAGCCCTCGTTCAGCTGGATGCAGCTGCGGGGCCGGGGCACAGGGGGGCAGCGGGGCGGCAGGAGGACGGGGGCGGGTGAGGACGAATGAAGAGCCGGGGAGCTGAGCAGGACCTACCGGCCGGGCGTGCCGGGGTGTGGTTGGCAGCCGAGCTCCTAACGGACGGGGTACCTTCGGTGCCGTACCTGCCCGCCGCGAGTGGCCCCATGACGACGTCAAAGTTGATCAGGTTGATCAGCGCAGCTCCGCCGTACAGGCCTTCGCCGGTACGGATGCACGGCTGCGAGGTCAGCAAGGGGCCGGGGGCCGGGGCCGGAGGCCGGAGGCCGGAGGCCGGGGGCCGGGGGCCGGGGGCGAGGCGCAGGAGCATCGGTGCGTCCGGGACCCCACAGTTATGCTGCCGCATGGGCTGTGGCAGGCCGCTGTGGCAACGTCCCTGCACAGACCGCAATCACAGAAAGGAGCCACCTGGCACACACACGTGTCTACGTACAGCCCCGGCTGCCGCATGGGTCCGCCGCCGCAGCCACACGCACGTTGCTGTTGCGGGCGGTGCACAGCACGGTGGCCCGGCGCCCCGCCACCAGATCGGAGGGCGCAGTGGTGATGGTGATGTTGGGCCGGTAGATGCCCCAGCCACCCGTGTGGTTCTGCAGCAGGGGGGCGGGCGGGCGTTGCGTGAGCAGCAGCGGGGGGGAAGGGGGCGCAGCTGCAAGCGGGCGGCGGGGGCAGGCGCGTGGGTAACGGTGGTAGGCGTGGGTTCCCGCCATACACGCCTGCCCTCCTGAATGCAACGACATGTGTTTCACACAAGTCGTAACGGTTTCTATGTTGATTGCAGGCGTGTGGGCAAGGGCTGGGCCGAGCCGGGACCCCGCCCGCTGGCTCCTGGCGCCATGAGGGCCCCCCAGGGTCCACCTGGGCCCCTCGCAACAGGATACGGTCGCACTGGTTGATGATGAGCATGACCTGGCGGGGTGCAGGAGGGGCGATTGGGGGGGGGGCGTGATACGCGTGATACACAAGAGCTACGCGAGACACGTATGTAGGGGCCGATTGGGAGAGGGCGTGATGATATGCGTGTTGACAGGTGATGGCGGGCGTGTGCTGCGCCCGGCGCGCCGGGTGCTCGCTCGCTCACCTTGCCGACGCTGCGGAAGGGGTGTGTGGCGTTGCCGCTGCCGGTGATGTCGTTGCCGGCCACAGCATCCACCAGCAGGTCCTGTGGGTGGAAGCCGCAGCCGCGTGCATGCTCCGGAGGCGGACTTTGTGTGAAGTATACCGACGGCATGCATGGTCCAGGCAGCCAACACATGGGCCAGGCTCATGGGCTGGGCCCATCAGCCAACGCAGCAATCCTGCCGCTAGCCAGAGCCGGCGCTAGCCAGAGCGCTGGCGCGCCGCACGCCCCGTACCCCGCTCACCCGGCAGATGCCCTTGAGCCACTCGCCGTACGGCCAGGTCTTGTCGTACACGGGCCGCAGCCCTACGCCGCTGTACTCCCTCGCCGCGCCGCTCGGCGGGGCGGGCGGAATGGACTTGGTGCCGACCATCGACAGACCGGCCTGGACCTGCACGGCAGCACACGGCAGCGTACGGCAAATTACATAGGGATTCCCGTGAATGGGTTCCCTCGGCTGCCGCGCAGCTGCCGGTCACAGCATAGGCATGGTCCTAGACACAGTGCGGCGCTGGGCCGTCGTCGTTGCGCTCGGCCCCCACTGCCCCGGACTCACTGCGCCCGCGTCCCACATTGATGCGCTGCTGTTGGGGCGCCGCCGGCCGTGGAAGTCGTCGGTCACGAACACGGCGCCCCAGGGAGCCGACCGCGGCGCGCGGCGGGTGGGGCTGCAGGGCAGCACCGGCGCGAAGCGGGTGTTGAGCCTGGGGTCCGCCTCCACACTGTTAATGTCGCAGTAGGTCTGGCAGGGGGGAAGCGACAGGGGGACATCCAGTTACAGGCGAGTTACAACCACAAACCAAGCCAGGAGCCAGGCCAGGCCCCGCACAGACACACGTCCGCAGACGCAGACGCAGGCGCAGGCACCGACGCAGGCGCAGGCACCGATGCGGGCGCAGGCAGGCCAGCGCCCGCAGGCGCACCTGGTTGAGCTGCGCCCGGCAGTGCTGCGACCAGCCGGTGGCGTTGCCCACGAAGACCAGCCGCGGCCGCTCGTCCTCCAGCATGGCGCCCTTGCCCCACTGGAAGTCGGGCAGCGGGCCCAGGCCGCGCTGGTCGTAGTACACGTTCTGTTGGTTGTTGGCAGGGGCAGACAAGGCCGCTCACTTAGGTGACTGATGACAGTAATACATGATGAGTTGGGACGCAGCAGGGCCTTGTGAGCGTGACAGTGCAATGCTGCGGCGGTGCGCTGGTCGTGGTATCGCAGACGTCATGGCCGGAGCGGGGGTGGGCAGGAGCGGGCGGGGTTGGGGCAGAAGTGTTTGGGGCGTGCACGTGCCGCTGGGGGCGGCAGCAGCGCCCGCGGCTGCTGGGCATGCGCGCGCCAGCTGCCGGGCTGGGAGTTAGGACCGCTTCCCATGGCTTGATACGAACTCCGATGCGCCATTATCGCCTGTGAACGCTACGCTCCCCGGCTGCGTTAGCGCATGCGTGCGTCGCCTTGATGACTCACATGTCCCGTGACCAGCTCGCCGGCGCTACAGCCCCCTGCAACCTTATCACTGCAAGCCCGCTACCGGCAATGCCCTGATGGTGATGTTCCCACTACTCGTACTACTCACGTGGCCCATGATCAGCTCGCTGGCGGGGTCCAGGCCGCCGGTCCGGATCTGGAATACCGGGCCCGCACGGGCGGTGGGCGAGCGGACCATGAGGTTGGCCCACACGATGACGTTGTTGCAGGGCGTCACGATGGAGGCGGGCGGAGGGTTGGGCAGGTACGAGTGCTCGTAGGCGTTGAGCTGAGGGGCGGTTGGGACGCGTGAGAGGCAGGGTGTGGGCGGGGTGGTGGTGGCAGGTCAGGGCGGTATGGTTCAGCTGCGCATTGGCGTTTGCTGCGGTGCTTGCGTGCGGGTTATCGTACCAGGATGGCGTTCTGCGCGTTCTCCTGTGTTTGCCACAGCGTGTTGTGCGCTACAGCAAGCGGGGAGTGGGGGCGGGGGGCATGGCAAGTTGGCGACACATTGAGGCGGCGAGGAGCGCCGCCGCTACTGCTCCGCCCGCTGCTGCTTTCCGGCCCCGCTCACCGATGACCACGTTGCTGCTTGCCCACACGTTGATGCCGGCCTGGCTCACACTGCGGAGCGGCAACAAGCGGCAACCCAGATGATGCAGACCTGCAGCCAGCGCCCCAGCAGCGCCTTCCGCCCTCCTCGCCTCCCCTCCTGCGAGCCTGCTGCCCCTCCTCCCGCCACCCACCTGGCCAGGATGTTGTTGCGCACTCGCGTGCTGATGCTCTCGTACAGCCTCGGGTTGTTGATGGTGTCCATGTACTCGTACTCGGTGGCGAAGCCCACGTTGAAGCCCTGCAGCGGGGCGCAGCACAGCAGCGGACGGAGCCGAGGGCTGAGCCCGGGGCGATGACGCGCCCGCGCGATGATGTCCCCCGGAGCCCCAGGTGCTCCTCATGACGCCGGCGCGGGGATGTTCCGGCCCCTGCTCTATCCCCCTGCGGCTCCCAGCTTCTCGCAGCCAGCGCTCACGAAGTTGGTTCGTGTCACGAAGTTGCGCTCCAGCAGGGAGCCCGAGGTTCCTCCCGCCAGGTGCACAGCGGCGCCCGGGATGCTGCGGTGGAGGAGGGCCGTGGGCACGCCACGCCGGGAGGCGGGGCCGCGGCACGCAAGGCCTGTGAGGAGCAGGGGCTGTGGCGTGCCATGCGCAGCCCCTCCTCGCCCCCCCCCGCGCTGCTGGGACTCGAGGCCGGCAGTTGCCCCGCAACCCCGCCAGATCACTCAGGGCCGCTCACTCGTGCATGTAGCAGTCCTGCAGGTCCCACGGGCAAGGGCCGGAGCAGCAAGCTGTCAGCGGCAGCCCCGCGCACGAGCCCGCAGATGCCGATCCCCGCAGCCCGCGTGCCCCACGCACCTGTACGACAACCCCGTACGCCTGTACGGCCTCGATGCCGTGGCCGCCCAGCCGCCGCCGCGCGCCCGTGTTGTAGATTTCGCAGCGGCTGAAGGTAATGTTGGCGGCCTTCATGACCAGCTTGACGCCGCTGCTGCCCGTGTCGTGGATGCTGCGGGAGTCACGGCGGTCACGGAGATCCGTGTTACCATGTGTATATGATTGACAGTGTGATGGTGCACGTGTGGATCATGTAATCGCTGCAGAGGAGCGCGGCAGTGGGAGAGTGCCGCCGTGTGCGTGGGTTGGGCTGGCGCAGCGCACAGGACAAAGACAATGACGGCCGGCGGCGAGATGGCATGTACCGGTACCGTTAGCCGGGTGTGCACTTGAGCAGCCACGTCACGACAGCCATGGCCGGCGTCTGCCTCACCGCACGTTGCTGATGGCCCAGTGTCGGGGGCCCATGCCCTGGGCCACTCGCTCAGCCATGGTGACGTAGTTCTCCCAGCTGGTGAAGAACATGATGCCTGCGGCCACCGGCGGGGCGTGGAACATGGAGGATGTGGGTCGTGGTGGCAAGGGGTCATAGCACCAGTGGCCGGCACATGGGCCCTCGGCACGGACCGGGGCCGCAGCAAGCGGGAGGGCGGAGGATGGGACCAAAGGCAGCAAAGGAGCAGAGTGACCCGACACCTCGGCGCGGCGCGCGCCGTACCGCCCTCACCGTAGTAGAATCCGCCCACGATCTCGAGATTCTGGATCACGCCGTAGTCAGCTCCCGGTCGGATAGTAATCACGTTGACGGACGACACGGGGTCGTTCTGTGGTGCGGGCAGCCAAGGGGGTCCGTGTCTGGCAAGTGTGGGAGGGCGGCGCTGCGCATGCCGGCCAGCTGGCCGCCTGCAACGAGCGCGCGGCTCGCCCACGGCGAGGCAGCGTGTTTGCATCGGCAGGCGCGTACAGCGATACGCGATCCGGACGACACGGGCATTGCATAACACGCACGCACCATTGGGAGGGAGAGGGTGGCCCACTGCAGGCAGGGCAGGGCACGATAGGCGGCAGGGCGGCAGCAGGGCAGCGCGCGTGTGAGTGAGGTAGCTGTGCATGGCCGAGGCCATGGGGCGCGAGCCACGTGCCATTAGTAAGGGGTCACCACCCGCATCAGCACCTGGCCCGGTGCCGACTGCATCGTGATGTAGGGCCGCTCGATGTTGAGGCCGCCTGCGGGGCGGTGGCGGCCAGGGGCGCAGCAGCTGACCATCGATCGGCGGGAAGGGTCATGCATGGTACTTGCTCCCTACGGGACGACCGCCCGTGCGGACGGCCGTGCCGTACGCATGCACCCGATGCATGTGGTGCCGACTTGCCGTACATCATGCAAGCCGCCGTACGCACCCGGGTACAGGCCGTTCATTAGGTAGATCTTGTCGCCCGGCATCGCCTCGAACAGCGCCTTGCGCGGTGACCTGCGGCAGCCGTGCAGTGCCCAAGCCCAGGGTCGTATCACGGCCCCTCGCTCGTGGCGCCGCAGCCGGGTTTCTCTCTCTGCCCCTCCACCTGCCCGGCAGCAGCATATCGCACCGCATGCCCTGTCCTGGCCCTGGTGCTGGCCGTGGCCCACCTGAAGGGGCTGTCCTTGTGGCCGCTGGCCTCCTCGTCACTGCCGTTGGTGGCCACCCACCACACGCGACCCACGGGTCCGGCAGCCAGCGGGAAGGCCGGCAGCAGCGGCTGCGGCGTGCCGGGCGGACCATAGTCGAGCCACAGGGCCGGGCGCCGCAGCATGGGGTTTTCGCCAACAAAAGCCGACGAGATCTGGTACAGCGTGCCGTTGGTGGCCCTGCAGCGCGGTACGGCAGGGTACGACATCATGCGTTGGTAGCGGTACTGCATGCAACGGTGATATGGCGAGGTCGGGCTGTGAGCAGCGCCAGTGGTCAAGGTGATGAGGCCGTGCGCCCGGCGGCACACCGACGCCAAAGCGCCCCTGGTCTCACCTGATGAGAAGCCCAAAGTTGCGGGCGCCTCCGTCCGCCAGCCAGGCCGCGACTTTTCGCGGGTCCAGCGGCAGCGTCACGGATGACCAGCCGTACGAGCCGTTGGGCACAACCACGAACGAGATGGTGACGTCGGGGTCGCAGTCCGCCCTGACAGCGGGGACGGGGTGTGCGTGGCGGGGGCCACAGGCCCGGGTCAAGGCGCAGGCGCACAGAACGCAGGCCGCGTTGGCTAAGAGGTCGCTACAGACCGCTCAGATGAAACAGGTGCGACCAGCTCCAAAGAGCCAATGTGCAGCCCGCTGTTTGCAGCGAACTGGGCCTGCCGCTGGTACAAAGGCAGCACTGCGAGGCCCAGCCCGAACACCGCACCAGGCGCCCGGCTGCGTCCAGTTGATCGACGCGCCGGCGGTGGCGTTGAAGGAGGAGTAGGCCCAGCCCGTGCCCCGGTACCTGCGGAGGCGGGGCCGAGGAGGTGGGCAGGCTAGCAGGGATCATTCGGCGAGCGGTCTTTGGGCACTCCCACCACAGCTTCACCCAGCTGCGCGCCTGCCGCCCCTCCACCCTGACCCCCATCCTATGCTTCCCCAGGTGCAGTCCGGCTGCGCCAGCCGCACACGTCCCTGCCTGCGTCCAGCCCCAGCCCCCTCCGCCCCGGCCTCACTCCGGCTCTGTGGTGCGCACGTGGGTCCAAGCCCGGGTCATGAAGCAGGCCTGCATCGCGATGCTGGCGAGGGTTGTGGGACCGCCGTAGTTCTTGAACGTGAGGCTGAGCTGCGCGTCCGTCACCACCGAGCCGGGCGGCACCTGGGGTTCCGGTTCGCGCGGGAGGCAGCAAGGCAGCAGCGCGGGAGGGAGGCAGCGGCCGTGGCGGCGGCGGCGGCAGCGGCAGCGGAGTGGAATGGGGTTTGGTGCCTGCTGGGTGGAGCTTGCGCCGTGAGCGTGGCTTTACGCAGCCCGCCGGAGCCACGGACACCAGAGGCTGACTGTTGTGTGCTATTGTCATGCGTCGCAGGGTCAAGCGCAGAGAGGGCACCCACCAGCGCATGGGCCCCGGCGAACCGGACCAGCGACCTGAATTGGTACTGCCCGCCTGGAGCACCGAAACACAGGGGCGGGGAAGTAGCGCACGTAGGCCGTGTGGTGGCCAGAGGCGCGGCCACGCCCGCACGCCGCGCAAGCCCGCAATCAACCAGCTCGCTGACACTCGTTCGCAGCCCCGCAGGGCCCCGCCGCACCCGTGTCTCGCACGGTCATCTCGCCGACCGTGTGGCTGCCCCACCACCACGTGTGGCCGTTGCCCTGCCGAGGGGACAGGTGCGCGCGTGCGTTCAGTCAGGAGGTGCAGAGAGCGGAGCCGCGGCACGGGGTGTGGCGAGGCCTGGGAGTACTCCTGGGAGTGTGGCTGGGAATTTGGCCGCACCGTGTTGTTGTCACCCGGACCGTGTAGCAGCCGGCTGCAACGCTGTTCCTAGGGTTACAGCTCGAAGCTTACCATCGTGTAGCCATACTCGCGATACATGGTGGAGATGGTCTGTTTAGCGGGCACAGGACCGAGAAACCGTGTCGAGACTTGCTCGTCCAGCTTACGAAGACCTTATATCCGACTCACGCAGTCTTGGGTGCCGTTGTAGGTACCGGCGGCGCTGTCGAACGTGCGACCATTGATTAGCGTAAGCGAGGCTCCAAGGACGGTCGTTCCAGTAGCATGCAGCGTCAGAACCGCCAGTAACAAAGCACAGCTAGCGCTGGCCAACACCATAATCTGACCGCAGACAGGCTCTACCGCAGGTTCGAGCTACGTGGCAGGCCTGTCGGTCAGGACCAGCGTGCAGCAGCTGACATGCGCGCTCGGAAGTTCTGCGCGTCCCGGCCGCCCTTTGATGTGATAGCGTACTTATCTCGAGGTAATGCGATATACTATGCACGTGCAATGGAGGGCGTGTTGAAATGCATAGTCGGGCCTGCTATGAACGCTCAGCACACGACATGTATTGCAAATTTGTGGGTGTTGCCTGTGTACGTATGTGTTTGAGTGGGTGGCGCCAGTTTCTGGGTCTGTGCTCCCTCATCAGTCGAGAGGAGTAGTTGGCCGTGACCCGCTCGACGAGTGTCGCATCGCTTCCGCCCGACGCCGGCGTGGAGAATCATGCCGCCGCAAAACCAGACAATTGCAGGAGACCTAGTGTACACCGCGGATCATACGCGTCTGAGCAAAGCCCATTCCCGGAATCCGATTCCGTCCGAACTGCGTGCGCACGACCTGCGCCGCACCCTCTGCATGTACCACCAGCACCAGGAGATCCTCCTGGGCAGCATCGCACATCATGCCATTGACCACATCCACGTCCGCAACAGTCAGTCAGTCAGTCAAGCTAAGCCATGTGCCCGCGGTTCACGGGTCCCGCCGCGCCCGGCGCTCCGCCTCCTCCCGCCGTCTACCCTCTCCCTCCCGCGGCCTCGGCGCCGCCCTCCCGCCGCTCCGCCCCCTCCTCCGCCCCCTCCTCCTCCTCGCCGCCCTCGCCACGCTCCTCGCCCGTGTCGCCGTACGCCCGGCTCGGGCACTTGATGCCCTTGGCCACCAACGCATCGCTGGCCGCGCCCGCCGCGCCCTCCACCATCCCGCACAGCCGGCCCAGCTCGGCGCGCATGGGCATGGGCACGCAGCCCAGCACGCGCTCGCCCAGCTCCTCCCAGCCCACGCTGTGGGTATTGGGCACGCGGTGCAGCCCCAGCGCCACCAGCAGCAGCGGCAGGTAGATGAGGCTGCCCTTGAACAGCTTGCGCGCCGAGGCCTGCGAGGGCGCCGCGGCGAAGGCGGCCGAGCCGGCCACCAGGAAGCCGGCCAGGCCGGCGGCCTCCCAGGCAAAGGGCTCGGTGGCGAAGCCCGCCAGCACCGCGAGCAGGCCGATGGGCGCGATGTAGAGGCTGCGGGGGAGGGGAGAGGCACCCCAGGGTTTACGGGCTAGACTCGCCGCGAATTCCGCTGGGGTCAAAGGGCGGAGCCCGCCGGCCAGGCAGGCAGCGAGGCGCCATCCTGTGCGTGACTCGAATCCTTGTGCCGTTGTGCGCGTAAGACGCCCAGCACGCGCACTCCATGTTCCTTCCGGCGAGGCCCCCCTCCCTCTCTTGCCTCCCACCCTCCGCTCCCGCCTTGTCGCCGCCGCCCCACCTGTGCCGCAGCGCCGCCAGCGCCGTGCGGCGGCCCGTGGCGTCCACCATGGACAGCATGCGGAAGCCGCCGGCCGCGTAGTCGGCCTTGCACATCCAGGCCAGCGCCAGGAAGTGCGGCATCTGCCAGAAGAACAGCGCCGCCGCCAGCACCGCCGACCCCGCGTCCAGCTGCCCCGAGGCCGAGGCCCAGCCCATGAGCGGCGGGATGGCGCCCACCACGGCGCCCACCCAGGTGTTGGCCACCGTGAGCTGCTTGAGCGGCGTGTAGATGGCGGCGTAGAGTGCGATGTTGGAGGCGCCCAGGGCCGCGGTCAGGGGGTTGGCCTGGCCGGGGGCGGAGGGCAGGTGCCGAGGAGGCAACGAACTCGTTCGCTCGTGCAGAGTCCCGGACGGCGGGATGAGAATGCAGGGAGGCCGGATGGCGGGAGCGCCGGCGGCAGCGCCCCGAGGCGCAAGCCCTTGCAGTGCGGGCAGTAGCCCTGGCTCCGAGAGGGGCCGCGACAGGGCCAGGGCCGGGGCCGGGGGCGGTGGTTTCCGGCGCACCTTCTCGTGCAGCACCCACAGCCCCGCGGCTCCACACGCGGCCGCGAAGAGCAGGGCGTGGCCGCGGCCCATGCGGCCGGCGGGCAGCGGCCGGTTGCGGGTGCGTGACATTAGCCGGTCGTTGGCCACCTCGTACACCTGGACGAGGTTACGGCAGGGGAAGCGGGGGTTACGGCACGGTGTGTGAGGCTCCAATATTGTCATCCATCCTGACGGCCCATGGCCAGAATCGTAAGGCCGCAGGCAAGGGCCGGAACGGGCAACTGTAGTTGCGGTTCAGCTTGCTGCTGCAGCGTCGGCACTCTGGACTAAGGTTCTGCCAGTGACCGTGTAGGGGCGTGTTAGCCACCTTCATCGGTGGCGCAGTGGGGTGAGGCGGTCAGCCGGTTGGGGGCGTACCTGGTTGAGCGTGTTGGCGCACGCGGCCGCACCCATCGTGCCGAGCGAGGTCCACGCGAGCTTTGCGTAGTCGATGGTCTCGCCGCTTGCTGCCACGAAGCCAGCTC
The DNA here is from genome assembly GCA_001662425.1 of Chlamydomonas sphaeroides. Taxonomy (NCBI): domain Eukaryota; kingdom Viridiplantae; phylum Chlorophyta; class Chlorophyceae; order Chlamydomonadales; family Chlamydomonadaceae; genus Chlamydomonas; species Chlamydomonas sphaeroides. Next base: position 10,880 of record BDDC01000224.1, on the reverse strand, counting down.
CTGCTGTGAGGACCACAAGGGAGCTGAGCTTGAACTTGCTGAGCTGCTTGTAGTCGTGAATCAGGCGACGCAGGCTGAATGCCGACGCGCCCTCCGCTGCCATGCGGCCTCCAGTTGCCGCCATGCTGCTAGCGCCTTGTGTTGATAGGGCCCGACGCAAAAGTAGGCCGCACGGCCGGAAGCTCAGGTCCAGAGCTCGCTGGCCACCCTCTGCCACAGCGCCCTGCTTGCCCAGCTGCCATCCGGACTGCGTGAGCAGTCGCCTAAGATGTTGTTGTCCCGAAGAGGCCATCGCGCGGGCCCTGCCTATAGCGGCAGAACCCGGCTAGTTCTCCCGGGACGGTGTCGGATGAGCAACGTTGCGCCTCCTGCCTACACCGCGCTGCCGTAGGTTCAAGTGAAAGTAAAACAAAAGGCAAGCGAGGCGCGAGACGGTAAGGCGCACACTTGTCCGGAGATGTGCGTGGGACGGGGCAAGCGACGCAGTCACGGATTGCAGCTGGCGGCCCGGCGCTATCAATGCAGCCTGGGCTGTGATAAGCCGCGGAGAGCAGTGAGCTGTCCACGCTATTTGGCGATCGGCCGGCAAGGTGGCATCGGTTCGGGTTAATTCCTTCACCTTAGCCACATCGACGCCACACAAAACCATCAAACAAAGGACAGGGACACTGAGTTATGGCGCTCCAAGCGCTGCTGCCGCGTCGATTCGCACTGCAGCTTGGTCAGAGGCAGATTGTTGCTCTTGCTCCTGTTGGATGTCACTTTGGCCACCGTAGGACATGGCTGGTGCCTCGGGTAGCTCCAGACGGACCACCTGCTGCAGCGGAGGCCGTGAACGAGCTGGCGGATGCGGGAACGGCGCCCGCTGAAGCGGCGCCGGCGGCAGAGTTGCCCATCGACGAGAAGGAGCAGCTGCGGCGTCAACGCATCGGCGAAGCCAACTCGGGGAAGACGCCGTGGAACAAGGGCCGGAAGCACTCGCCAGGTGGGTTCGGCACGCCCACTCGGTCACTAGCTGCGTCGGCCCGGCGGAACACGGCAAGGCTCGCCCCTAAGCCCCAGCATACATACGAGCCGGGACCACAGAAGACGGCTGCTATCTACGACTATGGATGCCCCGCCGTCTTTTTCCCCCGTTGAGCTCTGCGCACAGCCCTGCCCGCCCAGCACCCACCGTGCCTCGCGGCCTCCCGCCTCACGTACCCACCACGATACCCCCTCCCCCCCCGCGCCGCAGAAACTATCGCCAAGATCCGGGAGAAAACTAAGCTTGCGATGCAGCGGAGGGAGGTGTCGGACAAGGTTAAGGAGGGGCGCGCCAAGCAGGCGCCGGTCTCAGACCCGGACGTCAAGGTGCGACCCCTTGCCGCCATCACCGCCGCCTGTCAGCCAGCCGGCGACGCCAACCTTGCAGTCCCGGCGACACCTTGCCCGGTGCCTCGCACGGCGGGTTGAACGGCCCCCTCCCGCCCGGCCCTCGCCCCGGTCCCTCGCTCCCTCCCTCCCTGGTTGCTGCCCCAGGTCCGCATCCGGCAGAGCATCAGCGCCCACTACGCAGCCAAGCGGGCGGCCAGGGAGGCGGTGCGTGGGATGGGCTGTGCGGGGCCGCTTGAGGCGCCTTCATAAGCGGTGCTATCGTATCAGGGCGTAGTTGCACAGCAGCTCGCCTCCGCCGATGCGACCACCGGCGCAGTGCTCGTCAAACAGAACAGAATTGTGGGGGAACCGTGGTCGTGGTGCAATGGGGCGGCTTGGGGCATGGCAGCAACGCCGCCGCCGAGGCAGGCCGGTGGGCAGGGCGCGGGGCAGCGGGCTAGGGGCGCACAGCGGGCAGCTTACGGCTGCACGGCAGCGTGCTGGGCCGCGGCCTTGCGAACCCGCTGCGCCCTGCCTGTGCCGCGACTCGGGGCCCCAGGCTCTGGCAGCTGACCCCGAGCTAGCTGCGGCGGAGGCGGCCAAGGAGGCGGCCAGAAGGCAGGCCAGGAACGAGGCGGCCCGGCTCAAGGCCGCGGAGAAGCGGCGGCTCAGGCTCCTGGCAGCCGAGGCGGGCGAAGGCGGCGGCGCCGAGGGCGCCGCCGGCGCGGCGGAGGCGCTGCCCAAGCCCAAGCGCACTCGCGTGGCTCAGGAGCCCAAGGAGCCCAAGCCGCCTAAGGAGCCCAAGCCGGCCCGCGACCCGGCGGCGCCCCGGGAGTTCAAGCCGCGGGGGCCGCGCTCGCCCGAGCACCGCGCCGCCATCGCCGAGGCCATTCGCCTAAAGTGGCAGGACCCCGAATACCGGGCCAGCACGGTGGCCGGCATCCGGGCGGCCTCCAACAGCGCGCGGGAGGGAGAAGAGGCCCGCGCGCAGCGGCCGCGGGCGCCGAAGTCGCGGGCGGCGGCGCCGTCGGTGGCATCGGAGGCCGACGGCAGCGGCGCGACGGGCAGCGGCGCGGCGGCCGAGGGCGCGGCGCCGAGGGCAAGCAGGGCGAAGAAGGAGCCGGGATTCGGCCAGGCGACGGTCATGAGCACACGCAAGAGGCGCGGAAAGCTGCGGACGGTGACGATTCTGGACGAGCGGGAGCCCAGCACCAGCGGCCGGAGTTCCGGGGCAGGGGCCGCGGCGGCGCCGCCGTCGGCGCCGCGGCCGAATCGTCCGCAGAGCGTAGCACGGCCGGCCGGAGCTTCCGTGGTGGGTGTGTTGTTGGCGGCACGAATACGCTGCCGCAGTGTTGCTATGGGGTCAGCTTGCTTAAGCGCACGCCAAACCAGCCCAGGCGCCCGGCCCGCTGCCTGCCGCTGCGCTCAGCCCACCGGCCTCAGCGCCCAACGCCCCCGGCCGCCCCGCCCCTGCTGCCAGCCCGAGCCTAGCACCACCTGCCGTCCGCCTTAGCGCCACCTGAGAGCCTGCGCCCGCCTTGTCCCTCTCGCGCCCTGCCGCAGCCGCCGCACCCGGAGCGCTCCCGTCTGGCCATGGTGGCGCGCATGGTGGCGCAGGTGCTGCGGGCCGAGGTGCTCGTGGCCACCACCGAGAGCCTCGTGCACCAGTTCCGGCAAAAGGTGGGGCAGCCCGTCGCGGGCCAGCTCGACGACAACCGCCGCCACCGCGTGGGCCGGCGCTGGGCCGCGCACGTTCCGCGGCGGCCGCGTCTCAATGCCCTGGCCCGGCCGTGCCCGTGCCTTTGCCCCACCCCCCGGCAGCGCGCGGCGCTGGAGAACGACGCCAAGCTGAGCGCCGAGGCGGGCGCCAAGCTGCGCGAGGTGGCGGCCAGCCTCAAGGCGGCGCGGCGCAAGCTGGCGCTCATGCGCGCACGCATCCCGCCCGACGCGCGCTACAACGAGGACGGCGAGGTGTGGTTCGTGCGCCTGCCGCCGGGCCAGGCGAAGCGCCGGGCGGCGGGCGCTGGGGAGCCCGCGTCGGCGTCGGACAGCGACGATGACGACGAGCTGGCGGTGTCGCTGGGGCCGGGGTTCGGATTTGACGAGCTGTACGCTGGCGGCAGCGGGTACTTCGACGCGGAGGACGGGTACAGCGGCACTGGCGGCGAGACCGAGGGGGGCGAGGAGGGGCCGCGCGGCGGGCCGGCGTCGGCGGCTGGGCGCGAGGGCGGCGCGGAGGACGAGGACGGGGCTGGGGACGAGGACGAGGGCGGCGCGTGGCCCTGGCCGCCGGGCGGGCCCAACGGACTCGGCTCCTTTGCGGGGCTGGACTCGCCGCAAGGCACCATCCGCGTGGACCTGTCGGACCTGGATCCGGTCAACGCTCTGGGACTGGGCCCGGTCAACGGCCACAGCAGTAAGGCCGGCAGCGGAGCCGCCAGCGCCGCTGTCCGCGCGCCGCTCGATGGCGCCGGCCCGAGCACGGGCTCGCCTGGCGGTGCCAGTGGCGGCGCTGCCAGCAGCGGCAGCGCCAGCGGCGCCAGCGGTCCGGCGCCTGCAGGGCCGAGCCCGCACGGGCCCAGCGGCGGCGCGAGCCCGGGCTCCGGCTCGGCGCCGGCTTCGGGGCCGGACAGCGGCCCCAGCGGCGACTTTGGCGCGTGGCTCACTGCCGCCGACATCCGCGACATCGGCCAGCTGCACTCCATGCTGCCGTCCTCGCCCTCGCACGCCTGGCTCAAGGACCTGCTGGAGCGTACCTTCGCGGCCAGCCCCGCCGAAGGCGGCACGCCGCCGGCGTCGCGGCGGCCCGTCGCGGCCGCGGTGGCGGCGCTGGCCGCGGACCAGGTGGACCTGCTGCGGCTGCTTGCGGAGCGGCTGGAGGGCGGCGAGGCGCTGGCGGCGGCCGTGGCCGCGACGGGCGAGGAGCCGGGGGGCCCTGCGGCAAGCCCGCCCGGGGTGCAGGCGGGGGGCGCCGCGGAGGAGCCGGCGAGTGGGAAGGGGAGCGTGGCGGAGTGCCCTGTGTTGGCCGCGGAGGGCGGGCCGGCGCGCCGGCCAGTGGCCAGGCGGCGGGCTGCTGCGTCCGCGGCGCTGCCGCAGCAGGAGGGGCCGGACGGGGAGCAGCGGCAGCCAGCGGCGTCCGGAAAGCCCAAGCCCCGGTCACGCAAGCGGTAGGCGTTTACTGCGAGGCCGCCACCGCAGCACGGCTGCGTCCGGGCAGCGGGGTAGCGACTGGCCTCGCCGTCCTCCAGCTGTTTCCAATAGAATCTGGGTTGCTCACTGTGTGCCCCGACCGTGCTGTTGTGCAGCGGCGGATGCGTTGTCGCGGAGCATGGACATGGACATGCCCGGTGCGCGTCCCCTGTAGCGTCAGTGGTGCCGCCGGGCGTGGTCAGGTGCATGGGGTGTTTGTGTGCGGAAGAGTTGCAGGACATTCATGTGTTTGGGATTGTGAGCGGTAGGACTGCCGGTGTTTGATTGGGCAGGCCGGGCGCACGATCTGGAGCGAGGGGTGCATACACGTGATTGGTGAGGCTCACGAGAGTTCGGGAGAAGGCTGCTATCAGGGCAAAGTGGAGAACGCAAGGCAGGGGTTCGCGGTGAAGGGGCCGAGGAGGCCGCTATGCCCCGCGCTTTGGGCCCATCGGGTGCGGCGCTGTGGGGAGGAGCGCGGTGCCAAGGGGGCGCTGCTAGCGCTGGGCTGTGGAGGAGTGGCCGTGGCTTGCCCAGATGCGGTGGTGACGGAGGCGGACCAGGAGGCGAGGGCCCTGTGCGCTCCACACCGGCCTTCGCGCTACGGCGCGGCTGTCGCTAACCATGGGCTGGAGCCGTGGACAATCAGTTGCAGCAGATTGTAAAGGCTGGGGCATGCTGTTGCGGACTTATCCCAAACTAGGCTAGGCAGGCCAGAACGCAAACTCTTTTTCCATAAACTCTTGCAGCCTGCGGGCGTTGGAACGCTCGCCATCCGTGCGCCCGGCGTCATCGACGCACAGCGCCCGCTCCTTGCCTGGCGCAGGGGCAGACTTGGTCCAACACCCTCGTTCACCGCGCTTGACGATTGCGGAGGGGAAGGCGGTTGGGGTGGTGCGGAGGGTGGGAACGGCGGCGACGGTGGCGCTGGCGGTGGCTCTGCTTGGGCGGCTTGGGAGGTAGCGGTGGCTTGGGAGGCGATGGCGGAAGGGGGGCTGAGGGTTGCTCAGGGTGCATAGGCGGCGCGATAGGTGGGCTTGGCGGACCGGGCGGTAATGGCCCCAGCGGAGATATTTTCCCCTGAAGGGCCCTAAGCGCTCCACGGCCCTCGCGCTACGGCGCCGCTTCTGCGGACCATGGGCAATTGCTTGCAACGGATTGTAACGGCTGAGGCGTGCTGTTGCGGACACTTCCCAACTAGGTCAGGACCAGGCTAGTGCGGGCAGCGGAACGCTGCCCATGCCGTCTCGGCCTGCGGGCGTTGCACCAACGGCTCGTACCGCCGGCCTTCCTGTTCTTGTCATATGGGTCGGGACATTGCAGGCTCTTATTGACATACGGAGGCATACTTACAGCTCTGCTCTCATTCGTTGAACGCTTACAGCGCGGGTGTTGCATGCCCACCATGCAATTGTCACGTCCCAGCGGCCTGACCGCTGGGCGTGGCGCGCGACTGGTGTGTCATGTTGGCCGTCTACCCATGGCCTTGCTGCCTGGGGCTATCCTGGGGGCGGAGGCCCTGGCTGGGGCTGTGGACATTGCGCTGGCGACAGACGCTGGAGCGCTTGCTGGCACCGGCGACATGTTGGCAGACCCTGTGCTGGGTGTTGGTGCTGCGGCGGCTGGCGCTGCCATCGCGCTGGGCGGCGTGGCATTCGCTGCGCTTCGCCCGCAGAAGACTGCGGCGACCGACGCGCCTAAAGCTTACGAGCAGCTAATTGACGAGGTGCGTAGCAACTACGACCTTGGGTCCACGGCGTACGAGTCAGCGCTCGCGCGACGCCGAGAATCGCGGCCGCAAGTATGCGGCGCAAAGCACGCGCGCACCCAGCATCGATGGGCCGCGCCGAGCTGTTTACATTATGCAGCAAGCGATATCAAAAAGCTCAGAGGCGCGTCGGTCCAAAACCTAGTGCGTAGGTTCGCGGCACCGGCGACACCCTTATCCTGCCTTACACCAGTCCCCCTTGCCCGGTTGACCCCGCCATGCTCCCAGGACCGCGCCGTGCTGGTTGACCTGCGCCACAAAGCGCAGCTCAAGCAGGAGGGCGTGGCCGACCTCAGGGAGGCCCCCGGCAAGAAGACCCTCTTCCTGCCCTACGCTGAGGTGCGGGCGATCTGGCAGGGCGGTCGGGTTGTGGCCCTGCGGCCGGCCAGGGCAGCAGCCAGCCGACCCGCCAGGCCAGCCTGCAGCCGGCGCGAGGCTGACAGCTCCAGCGCTGCGTCGTACCTCCGCACGCTCCCGGCAATGCACCCATGTGCCGCTCTGGCCTGCGAGCTCGGCGCTGAACCCCCTCTGCCCCTGCGCCGCACACTCTGCCGTACGCAGCCCGACGAGGAGGGCACGCTGTTCATCAACCCGGACTTCGTGGCGCGTCTGCTCGACTCGGAGGGCCTGGCGGAGGACTCGATCCTCATCCTGATGGACTCGTGAGCACCTGGGCTGGCCTCGTCCCGTGTGTGGTCTCATTGCGCCGCCGCACCGCTGACACGCATGGGGCCGGGCCGCTAGCAGGGCCCCGCCCACAGCATGGTCCAGGGACCCCAATGGCGCCCGATGCTGGCTAGGGGTTGGAGCCAACCCGAAACGCCCTGCACCCGCGTCCCGCCGCCCACCGTCAGGACGGGCGTGCTGGGCGCCAAGGCAGCGGCCGAGGTGGCGGCTGCGGGCGTGTTCAAGGAGAAGGTCTACTTTATCCGCGACGGCATGGAAGGGCCGCGCGGCTGGAAGGTGCGCCCTGCCGCTCCGCCGCTGAGGATCAGCGTCGCAGCTGGGTGACAGCGCTGCTGCTCGGCTCCTCGAGAGCTCAGCGCGTGCCTCGCGCCCGGCCCTATCTCTCCCCGACGCGCCTCCCCCGCAGGGTTACAACCTGCCCACCAAGCCCTACCGGCTGTTTGAGCTGCCCAGCCTGCCGGGGCTGCCCGAGCTGCCCGCGGTGGACCTCCAGGCGCTGGCCGCGGACCTGACGGAGCGGGTGCAGGCGCAGGTGCGGAACGGCGCCGGCACCGCAATGGGGAGCCTGGGCCACGGGCCTGGGGGTGGTTAGCTGCAATGCCCGTGAGACAGGGGTGTGGACGGAAGGCCAGGGGTCGGCATCGCAGCCCCCTTGGTGCAAGCGCAGTCGCGCGGATTGTGCCGGCAGCTGGGCCTTCGCGCATTGGGAACCAGCTCACCTGCACCAGCACGAGCTCATCAGCATCAGCACTCGCATCCGCACGGGTCGCTGCCTCATGTGGCGACCCATCGACGGGCATGCGGACAGTGGACGGGGGTTTGCCTTCCGCCAGCAAGCTGCGTGGGGGCGCTTAGCTGGACGTGCCTTGGGCGCATGCGGGCGAGCGTGGCCTTGATTGCGTCCCGGCGCTGGCCCCTGACGCGGCGTCACCCTGCCGCGCCCCCCGCGTGTTGCATCCCGGGCCCCTTTCCCCTGGCTGCAGGTTCCGGGCGTGGATCTGAGCGCCCCCGCAGCGGCGGTCAACGGCACAGTGGAGGCGGTCAACGAAACCCTCGCCGATCTCACGGGTGGGGGCGGTGGGCGGCTATGCGCCATGGCGGGCCATGGCGCGCTGCGGGCCAGCGCTAGGAGGCTCTTCTGGTGCCTCGACTGCTGTAGCGGTTGCCCGCAGCCACTGGCACCCACGCCTCCGCCCGCCCGTGCCGCCCGCGCCACCCGCTGCCCGCAGACAAGTACAAGGAGAACCCCACCGTCTTCAACACAGCGATCGCGGCCGCCGGCATCGTCACCGTGGGCGCGTTCGCGTTCACAGGTGTGCACCTGGCCCAGCCTGCCCCCCGCCCTCAGACCCCGCCCTTGCGCGCGCCGGAGCCACACCCCCACCCGAGCTTGCCCCTGCCCCCGCACATCTCAGCTCCTTATACACCAATACACCCCCCCGCTCCCTTAACCCCCTGCCAGAGGTGGAGGTGCTAGTGCAGCTGGTGGGGGCGCTGGCCGTGACCCGGTTCCTGGCAGGCAACTTGCTGTTTGCCCGCGACCGCGAGGCAACGCTGGAGGCAGCCAAGTGCGTGCCGTGACTGTGTGCCTGGACGGCCGTGGTAGGGGCGTAGGGGCGTAGCGGCGTAGGAGCGTAGGGGTGTAGGGGTGTGGGGCGTAGGGGCGTAGGGGCCGGGTCGGGAACAGAGGCGTGGAGGAGCCCATAGCACACAGCGGAAGGCAGGACCCGCCGCTGGGCCTGGGAGCGGCTGGCGTCAAGCAACATCGCTTGGCGACGGCTGACGGACTATGGGTGAATTGTCGTTTTCGCAGAATTTCAGGTCCAGGTTATAGGTGATTGGCATCGTTCTTCTGTTTTATGAAGGTCATGACGGACGACAACCACGGCGCTCTCAGCGTCATCCCCGCGCCCGTCCCCTCGTTCCCACGCGCAGGGCCTTCCTGCAGGAGCAGGGCCTGGACAAGGCGCTGGCAGACGTGCGCGACAGCGGCGCCGCCGAGCTGCGCAAGCTGGCGGGCATTGTGCAGCGCGCGCCCAACGCGGACATCGCGGCACGGCAGATCCGGCAGGAGAGCATCATCACCGAGGCCATGGTGGGTTGCTAGCGCGGCCGCCGCCTCTAGCGCGACTCGCTTCTTGGGCATTGATGTCCCGGGCGGCTGAGGCCCCCGGAGGCCATGGTGTGCTGCTGGCGCTGGGGCTCCTGCGTGGGGCAATGGCAGCCGCAGGTACGCACTTACCGCTACGACTATCCGGGGTTTTAGTTGGAATGGGGGCATGGCTGTGTAGGCTTGGAAGCATCGGAGTCTCGGGGCGTTTTCCGGCTGAGTGAGCCCCTGCTGAGCTGCCTGCCGTGGGTTGTGAGGGGGAGCTGGGCCTCCTGTCTAGCCTGCGGGTCCTGCGGCCTAAGGTTTGTGCCTGGGGCCTTGCTGGGGACCCGCTGCATTGCCCTGGTCCGTTGCCAGCTGGATGGTCTACGTAATAGCTGGATGATGAGCCGTACCGGCCGGGAGTCGACTTGTGCCGGGTGCCCCCATGCAGGTGGCTGATGTCCCCGGCGTCAACGCAGAGGCCCTGGCGGCGGCGCTGCAGGCATCCGGCATCACCTTGCAGACGCCGCAGGCGGCCGCGGAGGAGGCCGCGGCCCTGGAGGCCCGCGCCGCTGCCAAGGAGGCTGCGGTGGAGGAGGCTGCCGCGCAGGAGGCCCGGGCCGTCGCCGAGCAGAAGGCCGCGGAGGAGGTCGCGGCCACCAAGGCTACTGCCGAGCATAAGGTGGAGAAGGAGAGGGCGGCACGGGAGTCCCAGGCCGCTGCTGAGCTGAACGCAGCGGAGGAGGCTGCCGCTGCCAAGGCCGCTGCTGAGCTGAAGGCGGCGGAGGAGGCTACGGCCGCTAAGGCCGCTGCTGAGTTGAAGGCAGCGGAAGAGGCTGCCGCTGCTAAGGCCGCCACTGAGCTGAAGGCGGCGGAGGAGGCCGCGGCGCGGGAGGCCCAGGCCATCGCTGAGGTGAAGGCGACGGAAGAGGCTGCGGCGCGGAAGGCCCAGGACGACGCTGAGCTGAAGGTGGCGGAGGAGGCCACGGCGCGGGAGGCCCAGGCCATCGCTCAGGTGAAGGCAACGGAGGAGGCCGCGGCCGCCGAGGTCGCCGCCGAGCAGATCGCGGTTGCGGTAACCGTTAAACGGGAGGCCCGGTCAGCCGCCGATATGAAGGCGGCGGTGGAGGCCGCCGCAGCCAAGGCCTCCGCCGCGCTGAAGGCGGCGGAGGAAGTTACTGCCGCCAAGGCCGCCGCGGAGCTGAAGGCGGCAGAGGAGGCTGCCGCTGCCAAGGCCGCTGCTGAGCTGAAGGCGGCGGAGGAGGCTGCCGCCGCTAAGGCCGCCGCGGAGCTGAAGGCGGCGGAGGAGGCTGCCGCTGCCAAGGCCGCCGCGGAGCTGCAGGCGGCGGAGGAGGCTGCCGCCGCTAAGGCTGCTGCCGAGCTCAAGGCAGCGGAGGAGGCTGCCGCTGCCAAGGCCTCCGCCGCGCTGAAGGCGGCGGAGGAAGTTACTGCCGCCAAGGCCTCCGCCGAGCTGAAGGCGGCGGAGGAGTCTGCCGCTGCCAAGGCCGCCGCTGAGCTCAGTGCAGCGGAGGAGTCTGCCGCTGCCAAGGCCGCCGCTGAGCTGAAGGCGGCGGAGGAGGCTGCCGCCGCCAAGGCCGCCGCTGAGCTGAAGGCGGCGGAGGAGGCTGCCGCCGCCAAGGCCGCCGCGGAGCTGAAGGCGGCGGAGGAGGCTGCCGCTGCCAAGGCCGCCGCGGAGCTGCAGGCGGCGGAGGAGGCTGCCGCCGCCAAGGCCGCCGCGGAGCTCAAGGCAGCGGAGGAGGCTGCCGCTGCCAAGGCCGCCGCTGAGCT